>NQII01003838.1:87346-100270 GCA_002778355.1 Clitarchus hookeri | reverse complement strand
TTAAAGAGTGGTTGTTTCCTCAGTTAGAAGAGGCGGCGGGGGACTTAATTTTCCAGCAGGATGATGCACCACCCCATTTGCATCTAGCTGTTTGCGGATACCTGAACGAGACGTTGCCGCAACGCTGGATTGGTCGAGGAGCAGTTGGTGACCAGGCTCTTCATCACTGGCCCCCAAGAAGCCCATATCTTACCCCGTGCAATTTTTTCTATGGGGGTACATAAAGGATCAAGTGTTTCGTTCGCCATTGCCGGCTAATATTGACAACCTCAAAACGAGAATTACGAACGCCATCCAAACCGTAACACCGGACATGCTGACAAGAGTTAGGAAATAGTTTAACTATCGCGTAGATGTCATTTGGGCCGCTAGTGGTGGTCAAATTGAACATTTATGAAGATATGGTCATCAAACTTTACATTTCAATGGTTCATTTGATCGGTCAACCAAGGTTGTAGGTTGTTTTGTTTTGATATTATAAACCTTCAAATTTAGGGTTTTCTTTTGTACTCATCTTGTATTTAAACTGAGTGCGCACGAATGCGTTGCGTTGTCGCTTTCGTGTAATTATCCGCACGTAGTTAAACTTTGTTTGCATGAGATCGAGGAACAGCCTGTAGGTAGAACTATAGCAAGGCTTCATAAAGCTTGAAGTAACCATAAATGGACTTCTAGGGGTGACATCCCTTTGTTTTCAGGGTTGCACCGCTGCCAGGAAGCCGGGATTGTTTAGAGTGATGCAGAACGTGAAACAGAGAAATGTCTTGTGGAGTTATGAGTCACAGTACATGATCTAGCACTCGGGATACATGCGTGCGTACCTGGTGGATTCCTTACAAACAGTATCCACCCGAATGTGTTGCGTCCTCGACAGTAGAATTTGTTGGTTGTAGTGTAATGTTCTTGTGATGTTTATATTGTCTTGGACTTAAGCCATTAGTTTTAATCGATGTATCGATGAACTCTGTTGTCTATTAAGACGTGATCTGCAATTACATGCTTCTCTCGACATGATAACAGAATTAAATATTTTCTTTCCTGTAACACACGACAATTCTTCTGTTGATAAAGCAAAGGCTAGTGTGTCGTACTTTCAATACAAACAAGTTGAACTGCTTCACTTACTTTTTAAAAGCCCCAACTTGAACCCAACGAAAGAGATAAATGTCAGCTATCCGTCAATAAGAATGGAAACAGTTTTCACCAGATGTATATCATAACTTCGTGGAGAAGTTACCTGAAGGGTTATTGCTATAATAACAGCAAAATGGTGACAGATAGCCTGGCTGCTGGTGCCTTTCGGGAATGAATATTAATAGGCTTCAGGTAACCTTAGACCACGAGCAATTCTATTTATTTAAATAATCCATTGTCCAGCTGCGTCCGCAGTTTAAAGAACTATATTAAGCTACTGATCCTATTAGCTGTTGCATTGAATTCCGAATTTTACAGCGGCGGCACGAAACTTAAGGAGATTGATAAGGAAGACGATCAATTACAGAAAATTAAAAGGCTGAATAACATTATTAAAATTGAAGAAAAAGTTCCAGGTTTTTAAGAACTTTTCTTCCAGTAAAATGTTTTTCTTAAATCAAATAATTTTATGTGTATACTGAATTGGAGAATATTGACGCGTTCGAAGTACCAAACCACGTCAGCCCCAAGGTCGATATCACGTCAGCCCCAAGGTCGATATCACGTCAGCCCCAAGGTCGATATCACGTCAGTCCCAAGGTCGATATCAGCACGCTAAGCAAGCATCCGAAGACATTTTGAAATATGTAAGTTATTACTGAATATTTTTTTTATTGTAAAATATTTTGTTGGGAAAATGTATTTCCTCTGCTGCCAGCAATTCTTTTCTACGAATTTGTTTTTAAAAATTCTTCAAGGCATTTAACGTGTCATGTAGACAAGTGCCATATCTAAACGCTTTGACACGATTTGTTATAAATTCTTCTGTCACACAGAAAATAAATTCCGTATCCTAGAAAAAAAAACACAATGTTGCCCATTTTCACTTTGATGGAGCGACTTTTGCGTGTAGCAAACATGGGCTTCGCGCAAACCTTCGAATGCAAACTCTCATGCAAAGATCTCGAACAAATCGCATTCGAAACCATTTCACCCTAATTTTGCGCAGATAACTGGCAGAAAATTCCTCCTCGCAGGAGAGAAGTTAATGGTCCCGGTGAATTTTTAATTGCCACTCACAATATTGATTTGTAAGTTGCGTGCTATTATAATGAAAACTGGTCATCAAACGTTGTGCAAGCTTCAACTCTCAGGGCGGTATCTAAACAGCAATTTAATTGAAAAAATAAAGATACGAAGATTAATTGATAATACATTTCGCCAGAATTATCGTCGCGCAACATAGATATGGCTTGTTCCGAAGTACTAGGACGTAAAATATTTCTTTACACGATCAACGAAAAAGGACAAAGTTTAACTACTTGCATGGCCATGCATAATAAATAGGAAATTTTCTTTTCCGCGACCTCATTTCTCACAAGATCTGCCTTGCATGAGAAATTCTCAAACGAGATTTTGTGTAAGCTCGGCATCTTGCCCGCAAAATTTGTATGCGTCTGACATCGTGCAAAATCGGTTTTGGACTTCATGCCCATAAAACAAGAAGTCACTAATAACTAATTATCCTACTTTATTCTACAGGGATGCAAATACATCTCAGCAAAGTTCGTGAAAGCTTAGATGGTATGTAGGCTTTAAAGTTTTATTGACAGCGATAGCATTGGAGATGAAACTAGAAACATGTAAAATAGTACAAAACACAATTAAAATACACGAGTTACTTACCCGGAATTCGAATTAGGAAAAAATTGGAAAATTAAGCTAACTTGCAATCAACTGAATCACTGAGGTAGGATTCAGAGCATCAACTTCGGATGTACTCAGTATAATGTTTTTGATTATAGGGTTCACTAACCTGAAATATTTACTAGGCCATAATTTCAAAATTAAGTGCCTAAGCAACTAAAACATTTAAGTTACATGGCCTTCCATAACGCTACTTGTGTGAAAAATTTAATGGAAATATCTTGATTGGTCTCTGTGATATGGCATAAAAACCCTATTTTCTTAAATGGGGATATCTTACAAAATTGCATAAAANTATGGGGCCAGAAGCCTCCACATGAAACCACCGAACACGAGCGCGCTTCCCCCAAAGTGAACGTGTTTTGCGCTCTGTCCAAAGACATTGTTTTTGGCCCTTTTTTTTCACAAGCCCACTGTTACTGGAATTCCTTCTTTTGACATGTTTAAAGAGTGGTTGTTTCCTCAGTTAGAAGAGGCGGCGGGGGACTTAATTTTCCAGCAGGATGATGCACCACCCCATTTGCATCTAGCTGTTTGCGGATACCTGAACGAGACGTTGCCGCAACGCTGGATTGGTCGAGGAGCAGTTGGTGACCAGGCTCTTCATCACTGGCCCCCAAGAAGCCCATNCGGATACCTGAACGAGACGTTGCCGCAACGCTGGATTGGTCGAGGAGCAGTTGGTGACCAGGCTCTTCATCACTGGCACCCAAGATGCCCGTATCTTACCCCGTGCAATTTTTTCTATGGGGGTACATAAAGGATCAAGTGTTTCGTTCGCCATTGCCGGCTAATATTGACAACCTCAAAACGAGAATTACGAACGCCATCCAAACCGTAACACCGGACATGCTGACAAGAGTTAGGAACTAGTTTAACTATCGCGTAGATGTCATTTGGGCCGCTAGTGGTGGTCAAATTGAACATTTATGAAGATATGGTCATCAAACTTTACATTTCAATGGTTCATTTGATCGGTCAACCAAGGTTGTAGGTTGTTTTGTTTTGATATTATAAACCTTCAAATTTAGGGTTTTCTTTTGTACTCATCTTCTATTTAAACTGAGTGCGCAGGAATGCGTTGCGTTGTCCCTTTCGTGTAATTATCCGCACGTAGTTAAGCTTTGTTTGCATGAGGTGGAGGGATAGCCTGAAACTAGAACTATAGCAAGACTTGATAAAGCTTGAAGTAACCATAAATGGACTTCTAGGGGTGACATCCCTTTGTTTTCAGGGTTGCATCGCTGCCAGGAAGCCGGGATTGTTTAGAGTGATGCAGAACGTGAAACAGAGAAATGTCTTGTGGAGTTATGAGTCACAGTACATGATCTAGCACTCGGGATACATGCGTGCGTACCTGGTGGATTCCTTACAAACAGTATCCACCCGAATGTGTTGCGTCCTCGACAGTAGAATTTGTTGGTGGTAGTGTAATGTTCTTGTGATGTTTATATTGTCTTGGACTTAAGCCATTAGTTTTAATCGATGTATCGATGAACTCTGTTGTCTATTAAGACGTGATCTGCAATTACATGCTTCTCTCGACATGATAACAGAATTAAATATTTTCTTTCCTGTAACACACGACAATTCTTCTGTTGATAAAGCAAAGGCTAGTGTGTCGTACTTTCAATACAAACAAGTTGAACTGCTTCACTTCCTTTTTAAAAGCCCCAACTTGAACCCAACGAAAGAGACAAATGTCAGCTATCCGTCAATAAGAATGGAAACAGTTTTCACCAGATGTATATCATAACTTCGTGGAGAAGTTACCTGAAGGGTTATTGCTATAATAACAGCAAAATGGTGACAGATAGCCTGGCTGCTGGTGCCTTTTGGGAATGAATATTAATAGGCTTCAGGTAACCTTAGACCACGAGCAATTCTATTTATTTAAATAATCCATTGTCCAGCTGCGTCCGCAGTTTAAAGAACTATATTAAGCTACTGATCCTATTAGCTGTTGCATTGAATTCCGAATTTTACAGCGGCGGCACGAAACTTAAGGAGATTGATAAGGAAGACGATCAATTACAGAAAATTAAAAGGCTGAATAACATTATTGAAATTGAAGAAAAAGTTCCAGGTTTTTAAGAACTTTTCTTCCAGTAAAATGTTTTTCTTAAATCAAATAATTTTATGTGTATACTGAATTGGAGAATATTGACGCGTTCGAAGTACCAAACCACGTCAGCCCCAAGGTCGATATCACGTCAGCCCCAAGGTCGATATCACGTCAGCCCCAAGGTCGATATCAGCACGCTAAGCAAGCATCCGAAGACATTTTGAAATATGTAAGTTATTACTTAATTTTTTTTTTATTGTAAAATATTTTGTTGGGAAAATGTATTTCCTCTGCTGCCAGCAATTCTTTTCTACGAATTTGTTTTTAAAAATTCTGCAAGGCATTTAACGTGTCATGTAGACAAGTGCCATATCTAAACGCTTTGACACGATTTGTTATAAATTCTTCTGTCACACAGAAAATAAATTCCGTATCCTAGAAAAAAAACACAATGTTGCCCATTTTCACTTTGATGGAGCGACTTTTGCGTGTAGCAAACATGGGCTTCGCGCAAACCTTCGAATGCAAACTCTCATGCAAAGATCTCGAACAAATCGCATTCGAAACCATTTCACCCTAATTTTGCGCAGATAACTGGCAGAAAATTCCTCCTCGCAGGAGAGAAGTTAATGGTCCCGGTGAATTTTTAATTGCCACTCACAATATTGATTTGTAAGTTGCGTGCTATTTTTGTTTTATAATGAAAACTGGTCATGAAACGTTGTGCAAGCTTCAACTCTCAGGACGGTATCTAAACAGCAATTTAATTGAAAAAATAAAGATACGAAGATTAATTGATAATACATTTCGCCAGAATTCTCGTCGCGCAACATAGATATGGCTTGTTCCGAAGTACTAGGACGTAAAATATTTCTTTACACGATCAACGAAAAAGGACAAAGTTTAACTACTTGCATGGCCATGCATAATAAATAGGAAATTTTCTTTTCCGCGACCTTATTTCTCACAAGATCTGCCTTGCATGAGAAATTCTCAAACGAGATTTTGTGTAAGCTCGGCATCTTGCCCGCAAAATTTGTATGCGTCTGACATCGTGCAAAATCGGTTTTGGACTTCATTCCCATAAAACAAGAAGTCACTAATAACTAATTATCCTACTTTATTCTACAGGGATGCAAATACATCTCAGCAAAGTTCGTGAAAGCTTAGAGGGTATGTAGGCTTTAAAGTTTTATTGACAGCGATAGCATTGGAGATGAAACTAGAAACATGTAAAATAGTACAAAACACAATTAAAATACACGAGTTACTTACCCGAGATTCGAATTAGGAAAAAATTGGAAAATTCAGCTAACTTGCAATCAACTGAATCACTGAGGTAGGATTCAAAGCATCAACTTCGGATGTACTCAGTATAATGTTTTTGATGATAGGGTTCACTAACCTGAAATATTTACTAGGCCATAATTTCAAAATTAAGTGCCTAAGCCACTAAAACATTTAAGTTACATGGCCTTCCATAACGCTACTTGTGTGAAAAATTTAATGGAAATCTCTTGATTGGTCTCTGTGATATGGCATAAAAACCCTATTTTCTTAAATGGGGATATCTTACAAAATTACATAAAANCTCTTGATTGGTCTCTGTGATATGGCATAAAAACCCTATTTTCTTAAATGGGGATATCTTACAAAATTACATAAAAAGTGGCTACGTAGGCGCTGTTTGTAATATATAGATACAGCAAAAAGTTTGATCGAAACTGTTTCATTGTTAAATACACACGCCAGACATATTAAAATATTTATATGTCCGCCATTTGTTTTTCAATTTTTTTCTGACTTAATTTAAATCAGGTAACTTTACATGGCCTTATGTAGGTGTGCAAAATTTGGTGGAAATTAGTAGAATTATTCCGCTAATAATGCAAAATGTTCAATTTACTCGCCTGGCACTACTATGCAAAAAATCCTGCAAATGAGGATCTCTATATGCATATCGGTTAAGTGGCCCTCGAGATATGGCATAAAATATCCATTGTTCATGTGACGATCTTCATAAATGGAGGAAAAAATTTTATAAATTAGCAGATTCGATGATTATCATAAATACATTATATAATGTTAATTTATATATGTGACATAGTTTCGTAGATAAAGCAGACTAAGCTTATATGTTTGTATAGACGACATAAAAAAAGAGATTTTCACACTTAAAACCTAGAAATTAATATACCCTACCACAGCACAACTTCTTCACAAAATTTTAAATAAATCGGTTGATTGTTTTCCGACATACTACACAAAAATGTATTATTTCGTGAGTGGCTATCGTACGTAATGGTGGGGAAAATTAGACTTCGAATAGATAATTTCGATGGATATATCTGATACTGTTAACATACGAAGTTAAGGNAATGGTGGGGAAAATTAGACTTCGAATAGATAATTTCGATGGATATATCTGATACTGTTAACATACGAAGTTAAGGTGATATTGGTTTTGCAGTTTCGTAGATAAAAAATTATGTGACAAAATGTTGTATGACCGTCATTTCGAAAAAAATGTGTGTCTGACCTTCTCAAAGTTGATAAGTTTACATGGCCTGCCATAGTGCTACTTGTTTGCCATATTTGGTAGGAATCGGTCAATTGTTTACCGAGATTTGACGTAAAACGTTTATTTATTCGTGTGGCACCATGTTATAAAATTAAGGAAAAACAAGGCTCCGTGTAGATGAATTTAATGGTTGTTGTGTATACTCCTAGCATACAAAGTTAAGGTGGAATTTATCNTGTGTATACTCCTAGCATACAAAGTTAAGGTGGAATTTATCAAATAGTTTGGAAGATATAACATACTATGCTAAAATAACTACATGGCCGCCATTTTAAAAACATCATTTGACGTACTTCAACATATTTTTACATATCATCTGCTGCAGTACTACTTGTTTGCCAACTTTGATAGGAATCTGTCATTCATTTCCCGAGATATTACACAACTTTATTAATTGAAGTAGCCCTATCTTACACAATGGTGGAAAAAGTGGTTGTTTTAAGGTTTGTATGATGCTTGTAATATATATTGTCAGCCTACAAAATTTGAAATGGGTACAACAGTGTGGTTGTTATACCAAATAAACCTAAAATATTTGTATGGCCACCATTTTCAAATAAGTGATTAATTAAGTTTAAGTACTTATGTTTACCTGGCATATCATAGTATTACCTAAGTGCCATGCCAGTTTTGGCGGAAATTGGTTTAGTAGTTTTTACAATATAACTATCTTCCAAAATAGCGGACAAACAACAACATTACCCCCTGAATTCAATGTTTACACCTTGCGCTGTCCATACACAAAATTTGGTTTAAATCTGTTGAATGGCTTCCGAGACATGAAGTATCACTGTAAATCACAAAATGGCCGCCATTTGGAAAGTACTTTCCCGGCGTGGTCGAAAACTATAAAAGTCAGGTGTCCTTATTTAGTACTATGTGTGTACCTAATTTGGTAAAATTCTGTTTACACATTGAAGAATTGGAACGGGGTGCACACACGCACGCCTACACACCCACACACGCAGGCGCGCAGACAGGTAAGTGATCTCATTATCCTTTCATTCCTTCGGAAAGTAGGCAAAAAAAAATATCCCATACTGCAAAATTTTGCAAGCTGAGTTGCGCCTACCTATAAGTGATTTCGGTGACTGTATAGTAAATATCGTAAAATGTAATTTTATGTGACACAAATTTAAGTAAATGAAAATATATATTTTGTAGAATTTGAGAAATATACGTCAGAAATGGCAGTTTTTTCTAGTGTCCCATCAGTTTCATANTTTGTAGAATTTGAGAAATATACGTCAGAAATGGCAGTTTTTTCTAGTGTCCCATCAGTTTCATATTTAGGAAAAATAGCCGCTGGGTAAGCTGTACATATCAAATTTAACACACCGAAACAGATATTTTGCTGGCCGACAATATTTTATCACTGCCCAACATTTGCACTGTAAACGTCAATTGAACGTGTCTGGACACTGTAAAGGTGTGATAGATAGGTGCAGGAGCGTAACGGTAGAGTTAGTTAAATTTAAATTAGAATTAATAAATAATTATTGATACCACGTATATCTTAAACCCAATAANGAACGGTAGAGTTAGTTAAATTTAAATTAGAATTAATAAATAATTATTGATACCACGTATATCTTAAACCCAATAAAATTAGACAATTTGATGATAAAGTTAATTAACATTTCTAAGCTAGTTGTTTGAATTTTGCTAAAGTACAGTCTGAACTAGCATCTTGTTGGCAGATCATAACATTGCTACACTTAACACCTGGATTTTGTGTTCAGAATGATGGGAAATAACACCGGAGAACTGTTATGTATGTGAGATGGCATACAAAATATATTTCATACAGTAATGCATGGGCAGTGATGCATAGTAGAGGTTTGACAAGCTGGAAGAGAAATGAGAAGCTCATCATGTATACGTGGACTGGTTTACTGTGTTCGTGAAGGAANGAGGTTTGACAAGCTGGAAGAGAAATGAGAAGCTCATCATGTATACGTGGACTGGTTTACTGTGTTCGTGAAGGAAACATTCCCCGAGCCACTCGAGCAGTTCCCTGCTCACTGCAGTAAGTTGCATTGTTGCCATAAGAAGGGTTTGCCGTGTCGACATTGCTTGTTTTCACATGCCGCATACATATACGCAACCTAAAGTGACCAGAGAAGGGGATTACCTAACATAATCAAATCTATGTTTACGATCATCATACCCGGTCGACAACAGATGAACAGACTTAGTTTCTGCACTTTTACATCCAAACCTCGATTTTATTCAGTCTCATATAACAGATTTCCAAATAAATGTTTTTAAAAAAGTATCGCCTTGTCAGTGAGTTTATATATATATACACTCACTGTCGTGTCTACAGTAAATATGACAACAAATGGTTTTGAGCAGTTTTGTTATTAGTATGTTATCATAAGTGCAATGTTTCAATCGGTAACATGACGTATCCACGTGTCTAACAATTGCACGTGCAATTTTAAAATCGTTCTAACTAGAGATAATGTACAAAATAAAGTAAATGTTTCATGTGATGGAAGGATACGCCCATTCCTGAGTTCATACAGAGTCCTGTCTGCTGACCGAAGTATAACGTTTTAAAATTAAGTTCTTTTTTATTTTATAATTGCCTGTAAGTTAAACGGTATTGTAACGATTGTATATTATGTTATACTAAATCATTTGCCACAAATTTTATAAAAACAAATTATGGTAGAAACATGTTTAGTTTATGTGTACCCATTTTGTCGTTTGTTTTGCATATAAAACTACTGTTTCCAAATATTAAAAACCCGATAATTCAGTGTGTTATTATTGTAGCAACTGTGCACTTATTCGGTAACAGAGAGGCACTTGTATTGTTTTTATTTACCAACTTGTTTATTTACCCACCCCAGCAGTAGTGCCAAAGGCACACAGATGACGTACTTCTCAGTCCGCGTAAAGTGCGCATATGTGCGTGAGAATGAGTCAAGTTGATACTCTGGTGATGTATAGTTTTCAGAATGCTTAATTGACCGTAATCAAGCAATGGTGTTTTGAAATATAAAATTAAGGATTCAACTATGTTTTCTCTTTGGAACAGTGATAACTGAGCGTTATCAAATATTTAATACCATTTTGAAAATAGCTTTTGCTTACCATGAACAAATAATTTATGATCTTCGTATTTGATTACTAAACAGCGTGATGGCCCGCCTCATGTCTTAATTTGTAGAAATTTTAATTACCAAGCAGCAAGGCAATCATGTGCAATATCATTTTCCTCAGCTAATATAAATAACGTTCTACAACATTTCATAAATACACACCGAAATCAACATTTTACAGTATTTAAAACACATTAAATAAGGAGAGACATTTTAGAACATATAAAACAAAGAAAGTGGAGAAACACAGTTCATTAATTTAAGGATATGTTTCCGAAAGTTATTTAAAAACATCCAGGAAAGCAACATAACTAAAACTACAACAAATTTTCCTAAACAAATTTTTTTACAAATGCGAGCGCGTTTTCCTGCGTGATTCTTGTGTAAACTCAGGTTGTCCGTGGAAAATGTTTTCTATTTACATTAATTTTACCATTAAATTGAAATTTTTGCATTTTACAAAATAGTGGTAATCGTGGAATTGATACGTGACTAAGCAAAAATTAACTATGGAAATCTACAATTGTTTGGAGGATCCTTGAAGAGCAACACAATCTCAGTGCAGGAGGACACACAAGGGTGTAACTGCGACCATTCGAAGTAGATATCAAAGTTGTCCGATGTCTCTAAGGAAGGACGTGGAGGGATGGACCGGTATTGGAAGGCAAGAGCAATGGAAACGGGAGAACTCCTAGAAAACCCGCCGGGTAACGTCAGCAACAGCCAACACAAACAAACATTTTAAGGAAAATTATTCGGGTGATCGCTTCTCTTAGAAACCTCAAGAACAAAATCTATGAAACAGGAAGCACTAATCGCAATGTATAACTCATACAACGCGTGTGACCTGTAAGTTTATAGTTTGCGAGAGTGTATTAATATCTGATTTGTGATTTTGTGGATGAGGAATGATATATAAAGCTCAGGAGCAAGATATGTTTGTATAGCATTTTTCACAGTTATAAAATTTAGTTTGATCCTCCAGGTTTTCCGAGCATATAGTTATAAATACCGCCCCCTCTCTGCTAGTATTTCTTTCACACAGTAGTAAAAGGCATGATTCCTAACCGCCTTTCTCCTGTAACATTTTCTATCAATAGAGGCAATATCTTTTGAAATTATATTCTGTCGAGCAGGTTCTACGGCGTCTGCCGGTTTTTCCATCTACCGTCTTAGTTGCTGGTTTATACAGGATGATTCTAAAATCATGGGACAAACATTGAGGGGTAATAGAGCTCACTAAAACAAACAATTATTGTATAGGAATATATGGGCGGAAGTGACGCGTTGAGGTACAAACACAAAAACATAACACATTAAAAGAAACATAGAATGTTCATTAGCAGCATACGTAACGAGTGATTCCGTACAGAAAATGTTAAAACAGTTGCTGGAAATGCATCCATCAACAGTCACGCATGCTTGGCGACCTCTAAATATGGCGTCATTGGCTGAATACGGTGGCGTGCGTGAAATGCCCGGCGTATTTGAATATGTTCGCCAATCACTCCATCAACTACCAAGCTTGCATTACTGTCGGCGGCAGGAATTTTGAGCAATTATTATAATCATTGCTGTAAAAAGGCATTCAGCGGCAAATAAACAATGTGTTGCTTTTCACGTGTTGTGTTTGTGCCTCAACGCGTCACTTCCTCCCACATATTCCTATACAATAATTGTTGGTTTTAGTGAGTTCTACCACCTCTCAATGTTTGTCCCGTGATTTAAGAATCATCCTGTATATTATACACTCAGGGAGGTAGTCATGGCCCCAATCGCGGTCATACTGCCCAGTCCCTCTCTCCTCTGCCGCGATGCATGCCTCTTTGCATGGATTCCTTCCCATGTCCTGAGACCCATTTAGGTCCGTCCCTGCCACTTCAAGCAGGAAGTGAACTTTTCCAGTTCTGTTTTTTCCGTAAGCGTCATAATGCTGGTAACCCGACGTTTACGAGCTTGGCTGAAATGGATCCACGTGATATAATTTATTGGAAGACAGTGCCAGTGTATGAAGGTGTTGTTAATCAGACTGCTGTAATTAGTATTTATCCATTGCATGTTCTGTTTTCCCGTAAGAAGATGAAGTAAGAGCTTGGAGATGAAATATGGATTTATAGGAAATTAATTCGTACAATTGGAAATTTACATTTTCATAGTCACGTAAAACTAGTATATAATGCATGAATGACAATAAAATTTGTTTGAACAAAATCGGTTAAGTGGTTCTCATGTTGCTGTGGCGTAACCTCAACACCAACAACAGCATTAGCACCTAGTTCTAGTGTGCACTGCCGCGTTCATTTAGGTATAACCGCTCCGCGGTT
>NQII01003838.1:56259-87319 GCA_002778355.1 Clitarchus hookeri | reverse complement strand
TTTAGATATAACCGCTCCGCGGTTATACCTAGATTAGACCTGTATCTTCTACGGTTTCCATTAATAACTTCAGACGAATGATTGTGTGGTTCCATACTACAGGCCATTGCTGATTGCTTCGGAATTCCTTAATGAATATGAAATAGTATTCCCCTACTAAAGCAACTCAAAACACGTGATGACACAATTCAGAAGGAAGTTATTTTGGGAAGTAGTTTAGAGTGAAGTGCGTGTGGCGCGGAGGCGGGCGAGGAAGTGTTCGCACGCACAATGGCCCGGCATGTGCGTTGTGGGGGCAGCTAAGGCCGTGCTATTCCCGTCGTGACGACGCGAGAGCCGGTGCCGGCAGGGGGATGCTGCGACAGTCTCGTGCCCGAGTGCAGTCTAGTATCGATCCCCGGGGCTGCCCCCTCCACTCCCCGCCCGGCCCGGGACCCACTCTGCCTTCGCGCTGCGAGCCCGACCTGCCACGCGCTTGACCTCTCACCCTCCACCGCACCGCCGTCAACAGCGCGCACCGCCTCTAGTCGTGGCCATCGCACGCTACTTGACAGTTGGTAGTCAGGACATATCCTCTGTGCGTCCGTTATTAGCGCGTGCACGCGTATCTCGGCGAATACATGCGTATCTCAGCGAATACACGTCCTGGGAACACGACTTTTGGCCAGAAAAGCCCGTACACTTTGGGTTTTACCCTATCGTGAAATTGGTGAAAACTAGAATTTTAAGTGCCCTCTTGCGCAGTTTTCTTAATACGTAGGAGAAAAATAAAACACGGCAGTCGTAGTTTAAACTACGGGTTTTCATTCCGTTTAGTAAAATTCCACTCCTACATTTGCAAAGTAAAGCACAACTGTAGAAGAACTGCGCGCGGGTTCAGCGCCTTGCGCGTAGGGGCAACGGGCCGCTGGTCGCACCTGTTGTTATCGCCCGTATCGCTGTGCCTCTAGAGCGAAAAGAAATATCAGGGCCGTGCATTGTTAAGGGAAACCTTCCCCTTTCTTATTGGATTCTTGAGTTTTCTAGCATACTTATGTTTTAATAAAATCCTGACGTAACTCATACCCAACTTGATATTCGCCTTACACAGCCGTACAGACAAAACGACAGAACTACGGACTCGTATTTATGTCGTAATATTTTGCCAAATTTCGTCAGAAAAAGTATTTTGAGGTAATTACGTGTTTTAAGTGCTGTAGTTATGTCTCTACAAGTGTGTGAGGCCGATAGCTAGTTCGAAGTGAGTTACTTCCGGAATTTTCTTTTCTAAAATTCAAAAAATCTACAACTAAGAGTCCCATTTAGCGGGGGAAGGTTTGCCTTAACAGTTCTTCTTACCAAGCCTGCAGCCACGGGTCACGGAGGTTACATAGTGGATCTCTGTTAAATAAATTTAATTCTCAGAGCATCAAACTTTGAAATAACTATTTCATACAAAAATATATTTTGTTGTTTTTTTGATGTCTAGACATCTTCAAAAAAATTTATTTATTTATCAGTTTTTTGTCAAGTGTACGTTTTAATGTTATATTTTAGAAAAAAATAACTGGCAAGATTTCTTAACGTGTCAGTTAGTCCTTAAGAAATGCCACGTACAATACTTTTTGTTCGAAACGGACACTTTTAAATAGACGCCTTAAAAATGAATTTCTTTAATATTGATTCCCCATTTAAATTCTGTGGCCGCGCGCTTGGTAGTATACTTTAAGAGGATTGTGTACTAAAATATTTTTTGTGATATCGTTGTTTGCGTATTTACGCGTATCTCAATACATGGTTGTTCTGGGAATACCAATTTTTTCTCAAAGAAGGAGAAAATAAATATTCTAAGGCCGTGTAGTTTTGTTTTTATCAAATAAAGTGCGGTCGAAGAGAAAAAATTGTTAAATGTATAAAAAAAATCGCATTTATAGTTAAATATGTGGACTTTCATAACGTGCCGACTCCAGCGTCTTTCGCACAGGGGCGATGAGGAACTAGGTGTGTATGCTAATATCGCCCGTATCGCTCCCTCGATTCTGGGCCTTAACCACGCAAAACAGCGTCAAGTACGTAAGAACCTGATTGTGGCCACGTGACTGAATGCATATTGCGTGTCCGAGTCTTAGAAGAGAAGTTGATAAGGGCGACGCTGGCACGCGCATCTGCTGTCACACCGCCTCAACGCGCATGGTACAGAGCTGGCATTCTGTCTTTCCATCGGCAACAGTCAAGTTTGAGCTACGACAGTCACGTTGTATAATATTATAATTAAAATAAGCGTTCGACGTACACACTCATACAACTTGAAAGGTCCTGTGCCGTAATAATCAAACCAAAAAAATATTGCGATAAACCTCCATTTCAGCTATTGACGCCCTAAAAGAAATACACTTTAGAGAGAAATAGAGCAACAGAAAATTGAATTCACAAGTGTAATGATTCTTAAATGCTATAAGTAGTTAGAAATTGTAGGTTCTCCGCCAACTCAATGCTGGACGNAACGTTCGACGTACACACTCATACAACTTGAAAGGTCCTGTGCCGTAATAATCAAACCAAAAAAATATTGCGATAAACCTCCATTTCAGCTATTGACGCCCTAAAAGAAATACACTTTAGAGAGAAATAGAGCAACAGAAAATTGTATTCACAAGTGTAATGATTCTTAAATGCTATAAGTAGTTAGAAATTGTAGGTTCTCCGCCAACTCAATGCTGGACNAATTCACAAGTGTAATGATTCTTAAATGCTATAAGTAGTTAGAAATTGTAGGTTCTCCGCCAACTCAATGCTGGACGGGGATTCAGGGAGGGACGGCGGCCATCTTCGATGACGTCACGCGGCAACCTCCTGCTCTCTCATGCCCCGTCAAAGACAACAATTTACTTTCTTTTCCGCAAGATTTCCCTTTTCCTCTCTAACACGCCCAAAATTTCCCGAATTTCCCTCGAAACCAGTAACATTTTCTGCAAAAAAAAATTTTCCAGATTTTAATGAGTCCCTCAGTCCGAAAATTGCATGACTCTACAATTTGGTTAAGTGACTCTTTTTTGTGAATGAGGGATGAGGGATAAGGAATCCCACTAACATTCACGCTCTGTCATTCCATGCCAGCACCATCCATCTTGTCTGAAGAATGTTCGAGTTAATTTCCCTGCCATACAACTTCTCGCATTCCTTCCAGTCTTTCACCCCCAATCCCCGTAGTCTCTCGCCTACTCTATCCATTGGAGTTTTCTCATATTCCTTCCGGTCTCCTTTATTTTCGCTTTTTTTTTATTCACTCTCTCCCTTATGCCTTCCTGTCTCTCTCACTCTCTTGTCCGTTCTGTTCCATGGGAGATTTCCTCATTTCCATTCCGGTCTCCTTTACATTAACCCTTTCCTTTCTCTTGTTTTCTGACCCCTCTATCTTGGATGTTCCCACATTATCGTCATCTGCTGCCACCACGGCTTTGTCATACTATTTCTGGCTTCCTTNCCCTCTATCTTGGATGTTCCCACATTATCGTCATCTGCTGCCACCACGGCTTTGTCATACTATTTCTGGCTTCCTTACACCTGGCATCCTAGTGGGGGACGAGTGTCTAGCTCTGGCATTCCATCTTGGTTTACTCATATTCCTTTTGATGTCCTTTCACCTGGCTTCCTGGCCGGGAAAAGTCTCATGTGCCGTAGTTCCACCTGTGCGGAGCGGAGCGAAGCCTGCCCACACACGCTAGCCTAGAGTTACACTGCGCGCGCATCAAGTATGGCCTNCCCTCTATCTTGGATGTTCCCACATTATCGTCATCTGCTGCCACCACGGCTTTGTCATACTATTTCTGGCTTCCTTTCACCTGGCATCCTAGTGGGGGACGAGTGTCTAGCTCTGGCATTCCATCTTGGTTTACTCATATTCCTTTTGATGTCCTTTCACCTGGCTTCCTGGCCGGGAAAAGTCTCATGTGCCGTAGTTCCCCCTGTGCGGAGCGGAGCGAAGCCTGCCCACACACGCTAGCCTAGAGTTACACTGCGCGCGCATCAAGTATGGCCTAAGCCCACTTATAATCATAGTTGGTTGTAATTTCCGAACCTTTCAAGATACAGCCACCAAATTCATAACATAGGCATCACCCCGCCGACAAACAGGTTCACCCTGCTGTTTATCATAAGTGATGTTTATAACGTGAATTTGGTACCTACTGCTTCGGTGGGTGGGAAATAGTGGGTAACTATGCTTATAAATTGGTTTAGGGCATGCTAAACTCTGCGGCTCTTTTTGTCGTCGGGGTTGATATCTATGTTATGAATTTGGAAATGGTATCTTAAACGGTTTNGTTGATATCTATGTTATGAATTTGGAAATGGTATCTTAAACGGTTTGGAAATAACAGCCAACTATGCTTATAGATGATCTTATGCCATACTTGACACTGTGGTCCTTTTTTGTCGTTGGAAGTGATGTCTATCTTATGAATTTGGTGGCTGTATCTTAAACGGTTTCGAAATAGCCAACTTTACTTATAAGTTTTCTTACGGCATATTTGACCCTGCAGTAATTTTTGCCATCGGGAGATATAAATATTTTATGAGTTTGGTAGCTCTATCTTGAACGGTTCGGAAATTACAACCAACTATGCTTATAAGTCGGCTTAGGACGCACTAAATGCACTAGCTGTGCGAATCTAGGCTAGCGTGAGTGGGCAGGCTTCGCTCCATGTCGCACAGGGGAAATGACAGAGCATTAAACTCATTCCCACCAAGATGNTAGCGTGAGTGGGCAGGCTTCGCTCCATGTCGCACAGGGGAAATGACAGAGCATTAAACTCATTCCCACCAAGATGTCAGGTGAAAGGAGACCAAGGTGGTAGCAGAAAACGGTGATAAAGGAAAATCCAAGATGGAGGGCTGGCTTGGAACGCAAGAGAAAGGAAAGTGTTAATGTAAAGGAGACCGGAAGGAATATGAAAAAAAAAACCAAGGGATAGAATTGACAAACGAGTGAGAGAGACAGGAAGGAACGAGGGAGTATGAGAATAAAANAAAAAAAAAAACCAAGGGATAGAATTGACAAACGAGTGAGAGAGACAGGAAGGAACGAGGGAGTATGAGAATAAAAAACCCACACAAGAGAGAAAATAAAGGAGACTGGAAGGAATAAGAGAAACCCACAATGGATAGAGCAGGTGAGTGATAAGGGGTGTGGCGAAGAGAGACTGGAAGTAATGAGAGAAATTGCATGACAGGGCAATGAACTCGAACATTCTTCAGACAAGATGGACATTGCTGGCATGTAATGACAGACCGTGAATGTTAGGGTGATCCCTCATCGCTCATCCTTCATTCCCAAAAAAGTCACTTAGCCACATTGTACAGTAATGCTGTTTTTTGACATAGTGACTCATAAAAATTTGGGTTCAAAAACCCTGCATGAAATTTTTCTGTTTTTGAGGGAAATTCCGAAAATTTTTGGCGTTTTTGAGGGGAAAAGAGGAATTCCGAGGGAAAAAGTGAAAATGGCCTCCTTTGGCAAGGAATGACAGAGCAGGAGGTTGCCGCATGACGTCACCCAAGATGGTCTCTGTGCTTCCCTGAATCCTCGTCCAGCATCTAGTGACGTGAAACCTACCATTTCTAACTACTGCTATTCGTAGGCAGACGTCCGTATGGCACGTTAAACACTTTTTGTAAAAAACGTTTTCTGCTGAAGCTTTGCGCACCATTTGGCGGCCTACGAAGACGGCTGCCTTAACCCAGTCAGACATAGGGAACACAAGTGTGCATTACGTACGTGTAGGGAATATTTGGTCTGTACTGCACACTGTGAAACTCATTGAACAACGATCTCACCTGTGGGTAAATGATTCGCATAGGAACTTGGGCTCCCATAATCCAATATTTTCGACTTTTAAGTGCTATTTTTGAAAACTACATTCATTTGACTACAAATATTTATACTTATGCAGTCCTTACAAATATCTCTTCAGATAATGAAATAAAAGTTATCTCGTATACTGCGTTAAGAGCCCACGTCACCCACCACATTAAATTTTTCATTAATTTCTTCCTGATTCAAATTTAGGAGGATTTGTTGATAAATGCGACAATAGAAGCTTGGCTTATTAGATTACCCATCTTTACGGATATAATTTGTGAACTATTACGCACATAGATGAAATAATTAGTTAAATAAATATTGTATATTTAAATTCATTCTCACCTTTTAATTACAAGGGAACACGTGTTTATAGTAAGGTACGAAAATTCGCAAAGAACCATGAACTGTAATGTTTTTATAATGAAAATTTCTCTAACGACCATGACTTCTGTTATGAAATTAAACTGATAATTACCTGTATAATGGGTTATACAGCCTCCTAACATTTGTCAATGAGCAGTGTGTCGACAGCGACGTAATTATAAACTCGCAAGAGGTCGTGTTGGCTTCATCCTCTCAGCGCATAACGTGCTGCGGATACATAATATTAAATGTAACTTCAGACCCGATTACAGCGATCCTGAGGTGACATTACTGTTCGAGATATCGAAGTGTCGCGACTGCAGGTATGATGACTTGTGCACTCGCAAAGCAGCCGTGCTTTGTTCGCGTGGAAGCGTGCTCGACTTTCACACGGCCGGTCGCTTGTTGGTTCTACCAAGTGGTTTTCCATCATCTCTACAAGATAGTGTCATTTACCTTCCCAATCATCACCCTTTATATTAATAACACTTTCAGATTTATTGCATAAGGTTAAGTAGAGAATAAAGTTTCCACAATTATTGATTGACACTCCTGTAAGCAGAAAGAAGAGAGAAAATATGTCAGAGCAGAGCAACAGTAGTATACTTCTGGACAGCAATGTGATTTGCAAATGACTGTCTGTCTTTCAGGAGTAACAATTGAAAGTCAAGCTAATATCAGAATAAACGCACGTTTATACAGCTGTAACTGATATCAGTCATAGAAATTCTAAAACTTTTAAGAATGAAACCATCGTATGACTGAATTTTTCGATTATACATAACGACCAGAAGTGGAAAGTTTATCAAAATTTACTATGGTATGTTACAACGAAAACCATCAGAGATGAAGGCTGTTGTTATAAACGATAAATCGTAGTTCCATGGTTTCAGACATGTCAACAAACTTAGCCGCTTCTAACAGACGCGACAGGCCTGCGTTTTCTACGATGACTTGATTTCCTAAACGAACTGAATTCTAAACAGATTTTCTCATGCACCAAATGTGCAGTTTAAATATAAAGATAACAAAATAAAATTGATGACGTCAGATTTTTCGCATAATTATGAGTCTCCTGCTATATTCTGCTCAAAAATTGTGACAAAATTAGATGCGATTACAATGCAAAACACAATTGATTACCGCTATAATCATTTGGAAAACTGCAAGGCACAGAGAGACGTATACAAACAAAAATGGGAAGAGATGCAAGTCTTTATTGTGAAAATTCCGCTCGATTAAAACGTGTGAGAAAACACGTCAGGAGACTATCCTAATCGTTATTTTTTATTTTTGACTAACATGGGCAATTTTGTACCTTCTCTATTAAATGTCATTTCCGGAAAGAAATGTATACTTAAATTCTAAACATTTATAGTTAATTTTATGTCTAAATCTCAATTATGTTGTTTATGTAACGAATAAATTATAAAAGAAAACTAACATTAAAAAATAACGCTATAAAACACAAGTGACATAAATATGTAATTTCATATTGAAAATATTTTGCAATATTTAAGTAATAAGCATATCAATTTTTTTTTTTTTCAATTTTATTGACCTATAGCTGTCTGTAAATATTTTCATTAATTTTTGCTAAGCTCGTCGTAATNTTTTTTTTTTTTCAATTTTATTGACCTATAGCTGTCTGTAAATATTTTCATTAATTTTTGCTAAGCTCGTCGTAATAGACGATGAGAATGGAGTATAATAATTTAAATTTAATGGAAATGACATAACTTTTAATGTGCACAGGTAAAAAGATACTTAACACAACAAATAAAGAATGTGTATTTTCCTTCCAGAGCTCTTAAACATCATAGACCTGGTTGTATTTTACGGGCAGTTTCTACGTGGAGTTCACGTATACCATCGTTCGCCGTGATCACAGGAGGGGTTGGGGGGGAGAGACGCAGCTGAGGATCGATTGCAAGAAGGAGGGAGCTGCTTGAAGCAGTTCCAATATCGCTGCTGAAGAGAGAACACAACTGCCGCGCTGCTCGTAGCCGGCGACACCGAACAAAAGGTTTTCGAAATGATTACGACCTGGAAGCCTCGAGTACTGCATTGCGTCTCTTCTCTGTGCGTAGGATATTGTAATAACGCCGCCACGGCTTTGTCAAGTTGCGTGAGGTACAGTCGCTTCGCGGCAACTTGACCACTTTGGGAAGCTGCATCCGGTATCCTTCTACGGCCAGACGTAAACATTGAAAGTGTTATGTTGTGATTCAAGCAATTCAAACATTTTACTTTTACCGCCGATTCTTACAGCGATGTCATTGGTTTCAGCAACTACTTACTCAGACCTAACACTTTCTAAGAACAAGTAAGAGTTTCGTTAAAAAGTACTTAGAGATATATATAATCTATAGAGACTCTATATAGAGTTGTATATACCGCCTTAAAGAAAAAAAATTGTTTCTTCATGTTGTTGCAAAATCCAAGAAATCCCCATGTAGTTATGCGTCCAGAAACACCTGTTTTTGCCTTTCGGTAAAAACAAACGAGGCAATTAATTTTTTCACAAAGAGTTCAAACATTAAATGTTAGATTGCAATAAAAGTACGATATATAATATTTCATATATTCATATTTTCTCCACGTATGATTTATGGTAGTAAGTGTTCCAGTTGTAAGTTTCATACATTATTACATCAATGATACACTTGACGATAACGTTTCTGATCTGTACGTGTTCTCTAACAATTTTAATGCACATAATCAAAATTCACGCGATCAAACAATTATATTTTACATCAATACATGATGGCAAAGGCAGAGTTAACATAGTACAGCATTGTTACCCTGCATCAAGTCAAAGCTAATTTATTTACCCGTGATTGTTAGTTTGAAGTGATGAAGACAGAAAGGGAAATGTAAACGAGTGTATGTGTAAACTTGTTGTCATAAGCTTGTCAAGACTTTCGCGAGAATGCATTTTATGTGATAGAGGTGGTTCAGGCAATCACACAGGATTATGGTGTAGTTTGAAATACATTTTTTTAAGGGGACTGTAGTAAACAACCATATCACGAAACATTTTTCTTAACTCTTTAAACATTTTTTTCAAACTTATTTCGGATGACTTATGGCAATTAGTAAGGGTATCTGATCGTTATAATTTTCGACTCTGCCGGATTATTATTTTTAAAATGAAAGTCTTTTTTAATTTTTGAAATTTATTAAGTGATTGCGAATGAATTTGATGACTTCAATGAAATAATACGTGTTAAAATTAAATATTTATATTTACACAATTTTGAGAATAATTGTCTGGCCCACTTAAAACATATCAGCCAAATTTCGTAGGAATCTGTTGATTTTTTTTTCAGAGATATTTCATAAACACTTTATTGTTTTATGTGGCGCTATCTTTCAAATTTGTAGGCAAAAGAGGCTATGTATAGGCATGTTCCACGCTTGTAGATAATGATTTTAGCATACCATGTTTGGTTGAAATTGTTGAAATGGTATGGTATGTATACTTAATTGTCCTATAATATTTGTATGACGCCATGAATAAAATAAGTATCATCCTTTAAACTCTATATGTTAATACGACCCACCATAGTATTCATACGACCTACAAAAGTGGTCATACGACCTACCATAGTATTAATTACCTGCCAAGATTTGCTGGAATCTCTTGAATATTTTCGGAGGACTTAAGTTATGTAAAAGCTTTGTTTTGTCACATAAATAATATGTGGGAAACTTTGAAGATACGAAATTTGGTTAAAATTAGTTCAACGGTTCCCAAAATATGAAACAACGCCCTTAATTTTCAAACGGCTCCTATTTTGAAAATAACCATACGACATGATTCAAAACTACGAAATACAGATGTCCTTAGTAAGTACCAAATATGTACCGAATTTGGTGAAATTCGTTGCAAGACAAACAAACAGAGACAGGAAAATTACTTCATAAGCTCATAAGGCCATCTTTATTTTGGAAAAAAAGGATGAAACAGCACATACATGGATAGATTCCAATCATTCTTGTGTCCTGTATATGCTCAAATCTTAACATCCAGTCACGGTAAATTTTTTATATTTTGTTTCATTTGTATTATCTTTGCTTTTGTCTGACGTAAACAAAGAGTTAATTTTTTTTTAGTTTGATGTCAGTTACCAATGTACTTTTTTGTGAGTATAGTAAGAAGAGTCGGGTGTTTATTTATGCGAGTAAATGATGGCAGCATGGCTACAACAAAATCTACAGTTTTCTGTTAATGGACTCTGTTTATGCATAGAAAAATGCTAGTGTGTCAATATTTCATTCGGNTGTTTATGCATAGAAAAATGCTAGTGTGTCAATATTTCATTCGGTAGATCAAACTAAACATTTTTTCAATTTATTACCAACTTCAGTGTCAACGTGGAAAAAAAACAAGTATGGCTGACTGTCTGCATGAGGGACACAAGTGCTTAACGAATTCTGACGGCTAACTAGATGAANGAAAAAAACAAGTATGGCTGACTGTCTGCATGAGGGACACAAGTGCTTAACGAATTCTGACGGCTAACTAGATGAATTATAATTTGTGACGCGCCTGTTTTATGTTTTGTAAAAATTACAAATTATATTGGAAATATTAATTTGTACTTTTGAATTACGTTTGGTTACCTAAAATAATATTTCATTTCCTTATTTCTTTTATTGCGAGGACGAACAGTTAAACGAACCATTATATATATATATATATTCTTGAAGGTATTGTATATTATTTTTTAACAGCTGTTAAAAGAAAATCCACAAAAATCATTGGACGAAAAAAATTACATAACATTTTTGACTGAAAAGTTTTCTTTCGTTTCAGTTTGTCTAAATAGGCATGTGGAAAATGTAGAAGATTGAAATTTTAANTTTTGACTGAAAAGTTTTCTTTCGTTTCAGTTTGTCTAAATAGGCATGTGGAAAATGTAGAAGATTGAAATTTTAAAAATTTTTGTGACTGAATAATTTTGTTCTTAAGCAAATTTAGCACTAAAAAGGTTCCATAAATGTTTTTTTTTTGTTACGAAGAATTTTATTAATTTACTTAAAATCAATACAAATGTTTCAAATATAATGTTATTTTGANTTTTGACTGAAAAGTTTTCTTTCGTTTCAGTTTGTCTAAATAGGCATGTGGAAAATGTAGAAGATTGAAATTTTAACAATTTTGGTGACTGAATAATTTTGTTCTTGAGCAAATTTAGCACAAAAAAGGTTCCATATATGTTTTTTTTTGTTACGAAGAATTTTATTAATTTACTTAAAATCAATACAAATGTTTCAAATATAATGTTATTTTGATTATTTTATAATGATTGTTATACATATCTAAACAGCTATTTTACTAATGCAATAAATAGTTATTATTTGGTACCTTTATTTCAAAATTGTAAGTTACTATTATTACTAATGCAGAATTTTACAATAAAGAATTTGATAGAAGTAAACGATAAATAACCAGATGCTGCATGTTCTGAAAAATAATCAAATATATAACTATATTCTTATTTCAAATAGAAATAAATCACTGCACTAAACGTTGCTGCCTCGTGATAGGAGTCGCGAAACTGTTAGCAGGACAATATGTTGTGTGACTGGAGCGATGTGTGCGTCACAGATGTCTGAAATTTAATTGAATTTCAGAGTTTTCCTTCCAAGATAAATCCAGAGTGTGGCGAGACCACGAACTTATACAGCGCATTTCCATTTATCCAGTNTTGGAGTCGCGAAACTGTTAGCAGGACAATATGTTGTGTGACTGGGGCGATGTGTGCGTCACAGATGTCTGAAATTTAAATGAATTTCAGAGTTTTCCTTCCAAGATAAATCCAGAGTGTGGCGAGACCACGAACTTATACAGCGCATTTCCATTTATCCAGTTTCCTGTTCCAGTGCATTCAGAAAGTGGATATCTGTGGACGTTGTGCAACCAGTTATTTCTTGCTGCTTGCCAAGAAAAAGGTCAGATCCGCAATGTACTACAATGGCCAAAGTTCCTGAAACACTTTATGGAAGCAATGCAAAATTCGGCACCTAAACATCAACCGCAGCATTGTTTTGTGTAAAAGCGAATGGATTCAAATTATGTGTCTTCACGAAGAAATATTTTTTATCAGTGTTAAATAATGTGACTTCTTAATTTAATATTTCTAAAAAAACCTGCTAAAAACTTTGCTTAATACTTCGAAAAATTAAGATTTCCATACTGTTTCAATGTGACTGGCAGGCGTTACAAATTTCGAAAGGATTGCGTTTTCCTTAAAAGCTTCCGTTTCCGGATTTAAGTATTTAAAAAAAAACATTTCAGCAAAGGTAAATTAGAATGTTCCAAAGAACACGCGAGGACAGTAAGATTTGGCGAAATGTTCCCTCTAAAATCAAAACAGTTAAAACTGCTTCAATTGAGCGATTTTTACTCCTGATCTGTTGAAACAGCGTCACTTGAATCTGTTAACTATACTGATCATTTTAGTTGGTATTCACCTACTAAACCGTGACTATTTCTATTATAATTAATGAATAGCACTATCTAAACAGTAAAACTTCAGTGCACTTCACTGATTGGCCAGTAGATAACAGTTGATTAACGATAGATTCAGTAACATAATTCTACGGATTGAAATTTACGATTCAGATTTAGAGTGCTGATAACGAAATTCTCAAAACAGAAGCCAAATATTTACACATATGCTAATTTCTTCACAGTTTTGTATTATAATGCAAGATTAAATTAAAACATTGAAAATAAAATGAGCTATAATGGAGACAAGCAACAGTTTTCAAAAAGGCGGGTAAAATTTTAATTTGCAATATATCGTACGCCCTTTATGAAGTGGGTATTGTTTATTTCTGTTATCACGTAATTTACATTAAATCCTCCAATTCATACAATAATGTGCTACTGGAAGGATGGGGCCGCGGTGGCTGAGCGGTTAGCCTGCTTACCTCCCACCAAGGCAAACCGGGCTCAATCCCCGGCCGGGTCACTCCGGATGTTAGCATGTGGGAATCGTGCAGTACGATGCCGCTGGTCGACGGGTTTTCTCGGGGATCTCCCGCTTCCCCCGCCCAACATTCCAGCGCTGCTCCGTNAGTACGATGCCGCTGGTCGACGGGTTTTCTCGGGGATCTCCCGCTTCCCCCGCCCAACATTCCAGCGCTGCTCCGTACCCACCTCAATTCACCCTCATCGGCTCTCAAGACCTCGCTGTTAAGAGCCACCCAAATATTTTCACTCACTCACTTTCTATACGGAGGGGACTACAATTTAATTCATNGACCTCGCTGTTAAGAGCCACCCAAATATTTTCACTCACTCACTTTCTATACGGAGGGGACTACAATTTAATTCATAATCTTGACATCTGATATGTCTTGTTTAACTTATGAACAAATTTTTTCACGGTACCAGGATTTGCAGTAGTTGCAAATATTTCTTCAGCTAGACACTATTCATACACTCANGAACAAATTTTTTCACGGTACCAGGATTTGCAGTAGTTGCAAATATTTCTTCAGCTAGACACTATTCATACACTCAGTCATTTCTTCCATCTATATGGAAGGGTTTTATCGAGTATTTTAAATAAAGATATTTCTTAATCCTTGCTAACAAACCCACGTATTCGTTTCCATTTTTGATAATAGTAAAACTAAAATGTTTGCTACAATTGGAATCTTAAACTATTTGGCTGTTTGGGTACGCTCTATTTTGCATGCGTAGTTTTATGAAACTGTAAATTGACATATTAAAAATTCGATGTAGAGGTAAAATTAGATTCGCTGACCACTGACCTATCCCACGACTTGAACAATACCGTTAGTGAATGTCGAAGCAGATGAGTCAGTTTCCGTTACACAAGAACCAACAGAGGGTTATACTTGTTGTATTGCCGTTGTATTGCTGACTCCATGCGTGGCAACAGTTGCGTCAGAGTTGGCNCAACAGAGGGTTATACTTGTTGTATTGCCGTTGTATTGCTGACTCCATGCGTGGCAACAGTTGCGTCAGAGTTGGCAACTGTAGGGTGGCGTATGCCTGCGTTGTTATTCAAGCGAACAGCAGGCGTAATGGAGCGGATGTGTGGAACTGTGCGTCCACAGTTGTGACGCGTGCGAAACAACAGCGAGTGTGCTCGCACACGACAACGTGGCGACTTTCATTGCGCGCACAACACTCTTGTCCTCGTCGAAAGCAGCGCTGTTGCAGCGAGGCGCACATCTGCTGCTAGTTTGTTCGCCCTTGTTTGAACGCTTTTCTAAACTACGCTTATTTTCTTTTTCCGCACACCGTGTATTCTTCCGCCGAGTGCGACACTCCACATTGACAATCCGCTATTAACTACACCAAGTTACAACTATAACTTGTTGCATATATAGCTATTATACTGCTGCGCCTGTTAATGATACATCCTGTAATATAGAAACTAAAGGAAGTAATTCAAGTGCCACCCGTTTTAAATGTTATGTAAACTTTTAATAAAACCTTCAAACACGGAACTTTTTTTTTTTTCGTTGCAAACGTTTGTCTATTTATGCCAGTCAGTATACGCGTTATGGACGGGAAATATTTATAGAGTTTAATTTCAAAATTGCTTAATAATCCGCGAGCAAAGTTCACATTTCCCAGTTCGTTGTCAAAATTAGTGTTATGGCGGTCGACTAACGCTTGGACTCTGAGTTGAAGTAAGGATTTCTGACGGAACTAAATGTGACCCCAATAAGTTGAACTACTAAAAGAAAACATACTCCAAACAAAGGTGGAATGTTATTTTCTAGATATTACGCATGCTGTAAATATCATTTGGAAATCCTCCAAAGTCGCTAAAACTTGTTTTTTTTCCCCCTTCAGATTGCTATGTCTTATAACATACTAATTGGACACGAGCAAAACTACAACAGGAGCCTGTATTGCACTTTGATACTTGATTTATTTCAATAAAATGATAAATGTCTATGGTAGACACAGCAGGACGAGAACACTGGACTGCAGGTTATAGACAACGCCGCCCTCGCCGCTCGCGCACNTGGCGAGACCACGAACTTATACAGCGCATTTCCATTTATCCAGTTTCCTGTTCCAGTGCATTCAGAAAGTGGATATGTGTGGACGTTGTACAACCAGTTATTTCTTGCTGCTTGTCAAGAAAAAGTCAGATCCGCAATGTACTACTATGGCCAAAGTTCCTGAAACACTTTATGGAAGCAATGCAAAATTCGGCACCTAAACATCAACCGCAGCATTGTTTTGTGTAAAAGCGAATGGATTCAAATTATGTGTCTTCACGAAGAAATATTTTTTATCAGTGTTAAATAATGTGACTTCTTAATTTAATATTTCTAAAAAACCAGCTAAAAACTTTGCGTAATACTTCGAAAAATTAAGATTTCCATACTGTTTCAATGTGACTGGCAGGCGTTACAAATTTCGAAAGGATTGCGTTTTCCTTAAAAGCTTCCGTTTCGGGATTTAAGTATTAAAAAAAAAACATTTCAACAAAGGTAAATTAGAATGTTCCAAAGAACACGCGAGGACAGTAAGATTTGGCGAAATGTTCCCTCTAAAATCAAAACAGTTAAAACTGCTTCAAATGAGCGATTTTGACTCCTGATCTGTTTAAACAGCGTCACTTGAATCTGTTAATTATACTGATCATTTTAGTTGGTATTCACCTACTAAACCGTGACTATTTCTATTATAATTAATGAATAGCACTATCTAAACAGTAAAACTTCAGTGCACTTCACTGATTGGCCAGTAGATAACAGTTGATTAACGATAGATTCAGTAACATAATTCTACGGATTGAAATTTACGATTCAGATTTAGAGTGCTGATAACGAAATTCTCAAAACAGAAGCCAAATATTTATACATATGCTAATTTCTTCACAGTTTTGTATTATAATACAAGATTAAATTAAAACATTGAAAATAAAATGAGCTATAATGGAGACAAGCAACAGTTTTCAAAAAGGCGGGTAAAATTTTAATTTGCAATATATCGTACGCCCTTTATGAAGTGGGTATTGTTTATTTCTGTTATCACGTAATTTACATTAAATCCTCCAATTCATACAATAATGTGCTACTGGAAGGATGGGGCCACGGTGGCTGAGCGGTTAGCCTGCTTACCTCCCACCAAGGCAAACCGGGCTCAATCCCCGGCCGGGTCACTCCGGATGTTAGCATGTGGGAATCGTGCCGTACGATGCCGCTGGTCGACGGGTTTTCTCGGGGATCTCCCGCTTCCCCCGCCCAACATTCCAGCGCTGCTCCGTACCCACCTCAATTCACCCTCATCGGCTCTCAAGACCTCGCTGTTAAGAGCCACCCAAATATTTTCACTCACTCACTTTCTATACGGAGGGGACTACAATTTAATTCATGATCTTGACATCTGATATGTCTTGTTTAACTTATCAACAAATTTTTTCACGGTACCAGGATTTGCAGTAGTTGCAAATATTTCTTCAGCTAGACACTATTCATACACTCAGTCATTTCTTCCATCTATATGGAAGGGTTTTATCGAGTATTTTAAATAAAGATATTTCTTAATCCTTGCTAACAAACCCACGTATTCGTTTCCATTTTTGATAATAGTAAAACTAAAATGTTTCCTACAATTGTAATCTTAAACTATTTGGCTGTTTGGGTACGCTCTATTTTGCATGCGTAGTTTTATGAAACTGTAAATTGACATATTAAAAATTCGATGTAGAGGTAAAATTAGATTCGCNTGATCTTGACATCTGATATGTCTTGTTTAACTTATCAACAAATTTTTTCACGGTACCAGGATTTGCAGTAGTTGCAAATATTTCTTCAGCTAGACACTATTCATACACTCAGTCATTTCTTCCATCTATATGGAAGGGTTTTATCGAGTATTTTAAATAAAGATATTTCTTAATCCTTGCTAACAAACCCACGTATTCGTTTCCATTTTTGATAATAGTAAAACTAAAATGTTTCCTACAATTGTAATCTTAAACTATTTGGCTGTTTGGGTACGCTCTATTTTGCATGCGTAGTTTTATGAAACTGTAAATTGACATATTAAAAATTCGATGTAGAGGTAAAATTAGATTCGCTGACCACTGACCTATCCCACGACTTGAACAATACCGTTAGTGAATGTCGAAGCAGATGAGTCAGTTTCCGTTACACAAGAACCAACAGAGGGTTATACTTGTTGTATTGCCGTTGTATTGCTGACTCCATGCGTGGCAACAGTTGCGTCAGAGTTGGCAACTGTAGGGTGGCGTATGCCTGCGTTGTTATTCAAGCGAACAGCAGGCGTAATGGAGCGGATGTGTGGAACTGTGCGTCCACAGTTGTGACGCGTGCGAAACAACAGCGAGTGTGCTCGCACACGACAACGTGGCGACTTTCATTGCGCGCACAACACTCTTGTCCTCGTTGAAAGCAGCGCTGTTGCAGCGAGGCGCACATCTGCTGCTAGTTTGTTCGCCCTTGTTTGAACGCTTTTCTAAACTACGCTTATTTTCTTTTTCCGCACACCGTGTATTCTTCCGCCGAGTGCGACACTCTACATTGACAATCTGCTATTAACTACACCAAGTTACAACTATTACTTGTTACAGGTATAGCTATAATACTGCTGCGTATGTTAACGATACATCCTGTAATATAGAAACTAAAGGAAGTAATTCAAGTGCCACCCGTTTTAAATGTTATGTAAACATTTAATAAAACCCTCAAACACGGAACTTTTTTTTTTGTTCGTTGCAAACGTTTGTCTATTTATGCCAGTCAGTATACGCGTTATGGACGGGAAATATTTTTAGAGTTTAATTTCAAAATTGCTTAATAATCCGCGAGCAAAGTTCACATTTCCCAGTTCGTTGTCAAAATTAGTGTTATGGCGGTCGACTAACGCTTGGACTCTGAGTTGAAGTAAGGATTTCTGACGGAACTAAATGTGACCCCAATAAGTTGAACTACTAAAAGAAAACATACCCCAAACAAAGGTGGAATGTTATTTTCTAGATAATACGCATGCTGTAAATATTATTTGGAAATCCTCCAAAGTCGCTAAAACTTGTTTTTTTTTCCCCTTCAGATTGCTATGTCTTATAACATACTAATTTGACACGAGCGAAACTACAACAGGAGCCTGTATTGCACTTTGATACTTGATTTATTTCAATAAAATGATAAATGTCGATGGTAGACACAGCAGGTCGAGAACACTGCACTGCAGGTTATAGACAACGCCGCCCTCACCGCTCGCGCACTTCTGTGCCTCAGGCGCGGAAATAGCTGCAGGTAGGCGATTGGCACCACGTCACTTGGTCTAAGCCATTCAGCCTATAATTTCAGGACAAATTTCATTTTACCAAAAGTTATTTGGCCTAAATGTTGCCTAATTTAACCTAAATTTCCCTGATTCTAAGATTTTGTTCGTTGCTGGTAGGTTGTGCTATCATGGCTTTTCTGGTAGGTTATAGTTGCATAAAATAACCACAGAGAGCAGCAGCGACAATATTTGTAGCCTTGACATTTCTTAAAACATTGGCACCCTCAATATTTCCCCTCAGAGAAGAAAAGAACAAAAATTTTAATAATTTAAAAAAATTTCTTTAAAGTTTTTATTTATAAGGTGTAAATACATCGTTAAAAATATTATGTAACGATCATTTTTCAGTATTGAACTTGCATTCAAAGAATCCGGAAGGAAAACGATTCTTAGCCATGTGGTTAATCATGAAAAATGCTTTAAAAACTGCGTGGGCTATTGCAGCAATTTTAGCTAAAACTAATTTAACCTTCTTTTATTCTCCGTTGCATAACGAGTAGTACAGTGGTTCATTAAAAGTACAAACGCAAAGAGATAATATGCTTAGATTAAGAAACCAACTTAGTTTATAATTTTTTTAGCCCATTTTCCGGAGGGAAGAACGACCGTTGATATAATTTCCTCTGTGTGTGTGTGTGTGTGTGTGTGTGCATGTGTCTGGGCATGTGTCTGGGCATGTGTCTGGGCATGTGTCTGGGCGTGTGTCTGGGCATGTGTCTGGGCATGTGTCTGGGCATGTGTCTGGGCATGTGTGTCCCCCTAGAGACATTTGAACGCACTAACCGAATTTCATCAAATTGGATACACGCATACTTAGTAAGGACATCCTGACTTTTATAGTTAAATAAAGTTTTAATGTCATATTTCAAATAATAATTTACCGATTCCTATCAAATTTGGCCTACAATCAGTAATGTAGCAGGTGATATAAACTTTAATGTTAAATGTCAGACAATTATTTTTATAATGGCAGTTATATAGAAATTTTAGCTTAATATACTGTACCGTCGAAGATAAGTAATTAATCCCAACCTAATTTTAAATACTGGAGGTATGTATTATATCCATAAATTATATCCACACAAAAACACTTTTGTCCGTGATTTTGTAAAATAGCATTACATAAAAAATTTAAAATTTTAGTCATATCTTTGGAGTAAACCAACAGATTCCAGCCAAATTTGACAAACAATTACTATTACGGCAGGTCATGTAAACTGATATGTTTGAAGTTGGCCAGGCACTAATTTTAAAACGGCAGCTATATGAACAATTTACCTGTGTAAGTAATATAATAAGAATCTATAAATAAGTTTCAACATAACGTAACTATACATTATAAATATAACATTTGTCTATTGAAAGCCTTATTTCTCCGCCACTTTTTAAGATAGCCGTACGTAAAAAATTACGTTTTAATATTATATCTTGGGAAACAACAAACTGAGTCCCATTGCATTTGGCAAAGAAGTTTCACTGTAGTGTGATGTTTTAATTTGTATATGTTAAATGTTCTGGACTCTTATTTTTATAATGCCGTCTATAAAAAAACTTGACTTTAATGTGCTATATCTACGAAACTATGTAACATATTATAACTTTGCTTTGTATACTGCATCTATAACAACCATCAAATGTGCTAATATACAAACTTTTTGTCCCCTATTTATGAATATCGTCAATTGGAAAAATGTATGTTTTATGCCAGATCTCGAGTACCAATCAGCAAATTTCCCACCCATTTTGCATGCAAGTAGTACCACAGTAGGGTATGTAAAGAAACTGGTTTTAGATGCGGCAGGCCATTTTTAATGACATTAATATTAATTGTGCAGGTTCTAAGTTTATATATATTAAACAGTTAAACAAAATTNGCAGGCCATTTTTAATGACATTAATATTAATTGTGCAGGTTCTAAGTTTATATATATTAAACAGTTAAACAAAATTGAACCAAATTTCGTACACTAACAGCGTTAATAAGAAGCATCATTTATGCATAGAGACACCTTTTTTGGAGGCGTTTTTGTAAAAAATTTGCCAGGTGAGAAAATTGAAAATTTTGTCATATTTCCGGCGCAATTCAACTAAATACCTCCAAGTTTTGTACTTAAATTATGCCATATCTATTAAATAATTTCACCATATTAAACCAAATATATTTATGTTTACAGAATCAATTACATGCATCGTAAACAGAACCTTTTTAGATAATTTTTTCAGTTATCAACAAATAAGAAAATTAAGCTTTTTATGCCATATCTCAAGGACCATTCAACAGATATCCGCCATTTTTTTACACAAAAAGCGATACAGTAGGCCTTAATATAATCTTACGCGTTTAAAGTGGCTCAGATACTTATTTTCATAATGACGGCATTGTGAAGATTTCAGGTTAGTCAACTCTATTATACAAAACACAGACTGATTATATCCGAAGTTGGTGCTTAGGGATGCGCATCCACCGTCAGACGAATATGCTAACTTGATGTCTCAACAAAAACATTATTACTGCAATGAAGCACAAACAGATTGTGAATGTAGTCAAAATGCTTTCTTTATTATTATTACTACAGTTTTGTACCATTTTAGCTTATTTTGCATGTTTTAGTTCCGTTATTAATAAATCTTTATCATTAGTTATTTCTGTCTGAAGTCTATAAAATCCGGGAACAGAATATTAGAAATTTACCAGTTAAAATTTTATTATTTTATTTTAACCAACTATCCAACTTCGGTAAATGAATTTNCAGAATATTAGAAATTTACCAGTTAAAATTTTATTATTTTATTTTAACCAACTATCCAACTTCGGTAAATGAATTTGCAACAGTAACTGTTTACTTCAAATTGTGTAGTTACGTACCTGGAGCATAATTCCTTGGGAAGACAGACAACATTCCTTTGCAATCATGCCTGTCTTATCGGGACATAATTTGGTAAGTTTTACTTAAGGAGGTACGCTATAAATCCAGGCATTACCATCTTGGCTTCTTATAAAATCTGGAGGGAAGGATTTACCTAATATTTCTCGTTTACAAAGTGACTGATCACGATTAGCCTGACCAAGATAGGTGGATCACACAGTGGTGTGTATTAACTGGCTATGTGGGCACATTACCTGGACAAATTATATTATTACCGTTTGACATGCGGTGTTGTCTGATTCTGACATTAGAGCATATTGTTGACGATCTTCCAATAAAGCAATGTACGGAATACTCGGTGTTACCTGAACAAAATTTTGCAGCTCTTTTTCGAATGTAGAAAAAGGGCTAGTTCTATACATTGGAAAATATCAATTAGCATTCTTCAAAGGAATTTCAACAATTAATAGAATATTCCCAGGTGTTGCAACTGCATGCAATATAGATAGTTCATAGTGTTAATACACCTGATTATGTTCAGTGCCACTGATTACGGTTTTATTTTGCTGGTAATCTTAAAGCTTGTCTTTGAAATATTAACTTCATGTTCATCATCACCTAAAATTATTTCAATATTCCCAATATAGCTGTTTTCTTTTGCTATTATCCTGAGATAATTAACAGTGATATTGCTATAAGTAAGAAATTGNAGCTGTTTTCTTTTGCTATTATCCTGAGATAATTAACAGTGATATTGCTATAAGTAAGAAATTGAAGACGTATGTTATGTATAACTTGTATGTTGCTAGATAAAGTGTTAGCAATAATCTCAATATTCTTGCTGTTTTTAATGACACGCGCATCTATTCCTTTTAAATATGTCAATTGCTTTATCCACAATATGAACGAAATTTTTTGTCTTCTGTCCAATTCTTTAACTGATTCATGCAAAGTTATAAAACCTTTATTGTTAAGAGATCCAAATAGGAATGTTAGANTAATCTTAAAGCTTGTCTTTGAAATATTAACTTCATGTTCATCATCACCTAAAATTATTTCAATATTCCCAATATAACTGTTTTCTTTTGCTATTATCCTGAGATAACTAACAGTGATATTGCTATAAGTAAGAAATTGAAGACGTATGTTATGTATAACTTGTATGTTGATAGATAAAGTGTTAGCAATAATCTCAATATTCTTGCTGTTTTTAATGACACGCGCATCTATTCCTTTTAAATATGTCAATTGCTTTATCCACAATATGAACGAAATTTTTTGTCTGCTGTCCAATTCTTTAACTGATTCATGCAAAGTTATAAAACCTTTATTGTTAAGAGATCCAAATAGGAATGTTAGAACTTTATCACCTGCCGATCAACCCTTTCTTATTTCTAAATGGATTAACTGGCAAAATTAAAAGGAAGTCATTTACTTTACTCTCAAGACCATTTCCTAACCAATTCACGCTTGAAAATTCTTCGAATAGGAGATAAGATGGCGTTCCCTGCCTTCTCCTGGCTATCTTTCATCTACATAATCTGCATTCCCTTTCACCGGTATTTCGAGGACAATAGTTCATCTGTCTCCCATGAGCAGAACGTCATGATCCCGAATTACAACTAATTATCTGCTTAAGGTGTCATTTGCACAAATTTGTGATAAAATTTACCTAATTTGAAAGAAATATTGAATTAAAATAATATATTAACTGAACATATTCTTTTGATTAATTATAATAATTCGAACGATACGTCACTTTGTTCTGAATGTTTGAAATGCTTAGAGGCTTCACCTACATTAGCATTTCGTTCTTTATTTATACTCCGTTGTCTCGATCTAAGAGGATACCTAGGCTGTTCCGTGATTTCAGGAAGAGTTTCTTAAATAGCTAGAAGGTTCCCAAGTTTGATTATTTAGGGCCTATTTGAGATTCGTCGTCTTCCTCCTCATTTGAGTCACTAAATTCGGATTTGCCTGACTGTTCGAATATAGGTTCTATTTCACCTATTCCTTTAAGTATACGATGAGACGGATAAGATACATTAACATCTTCACTTAATTCAGTTTCCTCGTCTTTGCTTAACCTGTCTTCTTTATACACTAGTTCAGTTTGGTAAACAGAATTTTTAACTGACGTTAGACTAGCCCTGTGTACAACAGCGTTTCGTTTCTTTAGCAAAAGTTCGTAGGTACTTTGTTGAAGCTTTCTAATGGTTTTGTAAGGACCTTCCCAATATTTATTAAAGCTGTGGGATCTACCTTTAATTATTGCAGGGTTATGTAAATTACCATATTCACCAACTTCAAGAGATGTAACTCTCAAATGCTAATCATAATATTGTTTTCTCTTTTCTTCTGAAAGTGTAATTCTTGATTTTGCGATATCATAAGCTACCGATAATTTTTCTGTTATAGTTTGTAAATGGGACTCTATTGATCAAAATTTAGTTAACTCAGAAGTGTGTGGTACTAATAAACGAGATAGTGAGGACTGTAACGCGTCACTAAGTGGAGATAGTGAGGACAGTAACCTGTCACTGAGTGGAGATATTGAGGAATGTAACGTGTCATTAAGTTGAGATAGTGAGGACTGTAACGTGTCACTAAGTGTAGATATTGAGGACTGTAACGCGTCACTAAGTGGAGATAGTGAGGACAGTAACCTGTCACTGAGTGGAGATATTGAGGACTGTAATGTGTCACTAAGTCGAGATAGTGAGGACTGTAACGTGTCACTAAGTAGAGATAGTGAGGACAGTAACGTGTCACAAAGTGGAGATGGTGAGGACAGTAACGTGTCACTAAGTGAAGATAGTGAGGACAGTAACCTGTCACTGAGTCGAGATAGTGAGGACTGTAACGTGTCACTAAGTTAAGATAGTGAGGACAGTAACCTGTCACTAAGTGGAGATAGTGAGGACAGTAACCTGTCACTTAGTGGAGATATTGAGGACTGTAACCTGTCACTAAGTTGAGATAGTGAGGACTGTAACGTGTCACTAAGTGAAGATAGTGAGGACAGTAACCTGTCTCTAAGTGGAGATAGTGAGGACAGTAAACTGTCACTAAGTGGATATAGTGAGGACTGTAACGTGTCACTAAGAGGGGAGTAGTCCCATGTGATTTATCAAAAGGGAAAAATCCTTCCTTTTTCTTCTCCTATTCATTAACATAATGTGAAATTATTTCTTCTAGAGTACCATGCAATCTTCGCAGACATACATTACACTGTGATCTAAATTGGGGCCGTTAGCAATGTCTTAATAGTAATTAGCTNGGACTGTAACGTGTCACTAAGTTAAGATAGTGAGGACAGTAACCTGTCACTAAGTGGAGATAGTGAGGACAGTAACATGTCACTTAGTGGAGATATTGAGGACTGTAACCTGTCACTAAGTCGAGATAGTGAGGACAGTAACCTGTCACTAAGTGGATATAGTGAGGACTGTAACGTGTCACTAAGAGGGGAGTAGTCCCATGTGCTTTATCAAAAGGGAAAAATCCTTCCTTTTTCTTCTCCTATTCAATAACATAATGTGAAATTATTTCTTCTAGAGTACCATGCAATCTTCGCAGACATACATTACACTGTGATCTAAATTGGGGCCGTTAGCAATGTCTTAATAGTAATTAGCTTACAATTTGCTATCATAAGTTAAGGAACAAAATTTCTTCCTTGGTCAGTCAAAAGACTGTAGGCACATACGTGTTTCAGAGCTTTTTGTGGTTCAAAATTTCTAGCTGCTGTGTCAGCGATTTGTTCCTTTATAGCAGTTGCTTCAGAATATAAATATAGTAATTAATCTATAAAAGTTCAAACATATTTATTTCCCTGTTCGTTTTCTGGTAAGAGTCCGAAATTATCTAAAGAGAATATCTGGAAAGGATTATCAACTTCAGATAAATTCCCTAACGGTACTATTTGAACTTCCAAACTTTTAATGTTGGTCATTAGTAGAGGGATTTCAAAATACTTTGTGTTCTTTTTATCCCTTGGTGATGAGAAAAGGGGGTGTCATGATGCTGAGTAATAACTTATTAAACTAATGAGTTTGGAACCGCAAGTAAAATTTTGTCATCTGTCATATAACACAAAATTCCTTCCATTTTTGTATATAAAAAGGCATAGTCATTTGCACCTGCTAGGGCATATTGATGGAATTTATTATGTTTTTGCGCTTCCTTTAGTTCATTACTTGATGGCTGGCTTCCTTGACTGCGCCTGAGAGTCGAGATAGGCAATCTGCATTCAAATGTTTCTTACCTGATTTTTGAAGTACTTGGTAATAAAATTTAGAAAGTGTTTGGGCGCAACGAGTAAGTCGTGAGCTGGAGGTCCTTCAAGTTATGAAGCCACTTCACAGCGAGATGATCAGTAACCACATTAAATTCTCTACCATAAAGTTAAGATCTAAAAAATTTCGTACCAAAGTCTAAACTAACCAGTTCTTTTTCTGTTGTTGAGTAATTAATTTCAGCAGCATTTTTGAACTTTCTAACGTGTGCCTTTCTAACTTATGATAGTTGTAATTTGTGTGTTTCTACTGCACGACTTTTCTAAATTGTATGTTTCTAATTTGTGAAAGTTCTAATTATGACTTTCTATGTTAGGATGGATGTAAGATATGATTTTCTAAGTTGCGATGGTAATATGTTACGAGAGTTCAAACTTATGTGGATTTTTTCAAGAATTCCAAGTTATGACTGTTCTAAGTAGTGATTTTCAATGTTATGTGACTTCTACGAGCACTCGATTAATAGGTTGCGATAGCTGAATATCGAAACCTAGTGTTTGGAGAATACTAAGGCGTCATAAATTGCATCCCTACCATGTGTCTATGCATCAAGAAAAACACGGTGATTATTACCATAATCGAGTAACGTTTGGTCAATGGGCACTGCAAAAGAAAACAATGAATCCCGGATTTCTTTCGTGGAGTACAGTTCTCCGATGAGTCGACTTTCACGAACCACTGCGAGGTTTATCGATACAACATGCATTGTTTGAGAGTTGGAAACTTACACTGGTTGATTCAGAGAGAACATTAGTGTCCGTGGTTTGTAAATGTTCCATGTGGTATCATAGGCCATACGTATATATTGTAATAATATCAAAATAAATATGTATTCACTACATGTGCTGCCATCTGTTGTAGACTAATGCATACTACTTTATATGTGGTTATGTGTATAGACTGATGTATACTTCTTTATCTATGTTTATGTGTATATGTGGTCACATAAATTCTTCTTTTCAGTTCTGTACTGAATAACTAATATGTTTTAATAGGTTATGGGCCCAGTCTCGTTAAAAGTGAAATTACCAGTTAATTAAAAGTTTATTACATTGTGTTGTGCAAGCATGGCTTCGAATTTCATTGCTAGTGTGCCAAAATTAAAAGGCAGAGCGAATTATGACGAATGGGCTTTTGCGGCGGAGAATTTGCTTGTCTTGGAAGGAATTTCTTCTCTCATCAAAACGGAATCTACAGACAGTGCAGCCGCAGATAGTGACGCAAAAGCAAAAGCGAAGCTGGTGTTAAAGACTGGCCCTACTTTGTACGTTCATATTAAAACTACGAATACAACAAAGGAGTTATGGGAAAAATTAGAATCTATGTTCGATGATAGCGGTTTTTCGAGAGAGTATACAAGCTAAAGATTTTGGAAGTTGGGTGTTTGTTGACAGTGGCTTCAAGTACCTTATGGCATTGGAGATTTGGACACATTAATAGCGAAGACCTCAACAAAATGAATGAAGGCGGTGGTTGGAATGTCATACAAAGACAAGTTTCACATTAGCAAGGAAACATGTGTGGTTTGCTGCGAGGCAAAGCAAGCGAGGCTACCATTTTATCATATTGATGGCAGGATCACAGAGGTACTTGACAGAGTGCACGCAGATCTTTGTGGGCCGATGGAGGTCAATTCAGTAGGACGCTCGAAATATATTTTGCTGTATATAAACATTGCTCGAAATATTTTTGCTGTAAATAAAAATAAGCCATTCGGCTAAAGTCATCAACTTTAGCCGAATGGCTTATGTTTATTTTTTAATAACTAAAATTGAGACCTTTAATCGCTTCAAAGAGTTTAAGTCATAAGTGGAAAATCAAACTGGCAGAAACATAAAAGTTTTGAGAACGGATCATGGTTTATAATTCTGTAGTAAGAAATTTGAGAAGCATTTACACGATGCAGGGATTGTACATCAGAAAACCAATCCGTACACACCCGAACAGAATTGCCTGTGTGAACGACTTAACCGAACAATTGTTGATAAAGCCAAATGTTTGTTGTTCGATGCAGATTTAGAGAAAAAGTTTTGTGCAGAGGCGGTGCACACTGCAGTGTATTTGAGAAACAGATATTTAGCATCAGGGTTGAACAACATAACACCGTTTGAGTTGTGGACTGGTGAGAAACCAGATGTCAGTAACTTACGCATCTTCGGCAGTAAAGTCATAGTGCATGTTCCCAAACAAAAGCGTTTCAAATGGGATAAAAAAAATCAACGCAATGTGTTCTTGTTGGTTATGCTGACAATGTCAAAGGTTACAGGTTATACAATTCCAACAACAGTGTTGTACCAATCAGTAGAAACATAGTTGTGGTTGAGGAAGGCATACAAAAGGAGATGCCTGTAAAAATTGAGACAGGATCCCACCAACTGAATACATGTTCTGTGGTGGACAGTAATATCACAACAGAAAACATGCAGCAAGATGTTGTATAAGAATGTTCAAGTGAATCTGCAGAATATTCTGATGAAACTGAATTTTTTGATGTGTGTAATAAATTAACCCTAGTTTCTGATGAAGTTCAAGAGGAAATTGCTCCAGCCTGTGATGAGTCATCGGATCAGACATCTTCAGTTGCTTCGCAAACAAAGCGGATCAGGCATAGGCCAGACAGATATGGCTTTGGTAATATGTGTGTGACACATGAGCAGGAGAACAGTGGTGGATAAATTGCCCTTTAAGAGGCATTACATGGACCTGAAAGCGTACAATGAAAGGAGGCAATGGAAGAAGAACTTCAATCATTCCAATAAAATTAAGCTTGGGTGTTGACAGATGTTCCTGACAATTGTGCAGTGGTTCAAAGTAGGTGGGTGTTTAAAAAGAAAGTGGACAGTGATAATAAAGTGCATTTTAGAGCAAGGTTAGTGGCGAAGAGTTATTCGCAGTGTGCTGGCATTGACTATGAGGAGACTTTTTCACCAGTAGTGAGGCATACCACATTAAAGTTGTTGTTTGCTTTAAGTGTGCAATTAGGTTTGGACATTACGCATTTGGACGACGTCAAGACCGCATTCCTTAACGGTTTTCTAAAATAAACTATATATATGGCAATTCCTAAAGATTGTGTGTCAAATGTGCTATGTGCTATGTGGTAAAAAGTTATTGTTATTGGAGAAAGCAATATATAGTTTGAAACAGTCTTCAAAAGCATGGTACCAAATAGTTAGAGTGATTGTTTACTAAGTCAAGGATATAATAAAACCAAACTTGAAACATGTTTATTTACAAAAACTGTAAATGATTCTAAGACAATTGTCACAATATGTGTTGATAATTTTTTAATTTTCTCAAATGATGTAAATGAAACTGAAAAATTGAAGGGTCTATTAAGTCCACAATTTAAAATAAAAGATTAAGGTCAGGTAAAACTATATTTAGGTTTGAAAATATATAAATATAATGATGTGATAACATTAAGCCAGGAGCAGTATATAAATGAACTGTTGACAAGACTTAACATGGTTGAATGTAAGACAGTGGACTGTCCTATGGAATGTAAGTTAAATATTGAGAAATCAGTTACTTGTAATAAAAATTTCCCATATCAAAGACTATTGGGGAGTTTAATGTACCTGGATGTATTAACAAGTCCCGACATAGCATTTGCAGTTAGCTATTTCAGCCAATTTAACAATAGTTACTCAGATGTACACTGTAATTATGCCGAGAGGATTGTAAAGTATTTAAAGAAAACAAAACACTATTGTTTTAAATATACTAAAGATAATAAATATTGGGTTGGAAGGATTTGTCGATGCAGATTGGGTGAGTGATATAGTAGACAGAAGGTCTTGTAATGGTTTTTGTTTTACTATGGCTGGTTCTGCTATCTCTTGGCAAAGTAAAAAACAAATAACAGTGGCTCTGTCAAGTACAGAAGCCGAATATATGGCTCTTTCAAAGTCATGTAGAGAGGCTGTATATTTACAAAAATTAAAAGATGAAATAATAGGGGGTCTATGTATGATTGATTACTTTACATTGCTATAATCAGAGTGCATTGAAACTATATTCAAGTACTTATTAACATCAGAGGTCTAAACACATCGATGTGAGGTATCATTTTGTTCGTGAGTCTGTTGCAAATAAAATTATAAATGTTGTGTGATTGCCCACTAATTAAATGCCTGCTGATTTGTTGACGAAGGGCTTGTGCTCTTTTAAACATTATAAGTTTATTAGTAAATTAGGAATTGTATCTGATTAGTTAACTTTATTTTGGTTATTTTGATAGGTGGTGGTAATGTAATAATATCAAAATAAATATGTATTCACTACATGTGCTGCAGTCTGTTGTAGACTGATGTATACTACTTTATCTGTGGTTATGTGTATAGACTGATGTATACTACTTTATCAATGCTTATGTGTATCTGTGGTCTAATAAATTCTTCTTTTCAGTTCTGCACTGACTAACCAATGTGTTTTAATAGTATCATAGGAACTTATTGGTCCCTTTATCATTGAGGGTTCTTTGAACTGTGAAAATAAAACTTCATTCTGTAAGACGACCTACCGACATGGTCTGTCGAACAGCGACAGACCATTTGATTTCCACATAACGGTGGTCCAGCATATTACACAGCAGCAGAGCAGGTGATACTATATCACGGTTCCAGTGGTCGCTGGACAGGTATAGGTGGTCAGGCAAATTGGCCTCCAGATACCTTACGTCACTAGATTTATTTTTGTCGGATTTCCTGAAAAATAAGGTGTATCTTGAAGTGCCAACAACTTGCGACAATATGATCACACCCACCCGAAATACTTGTGCAGAAATTAATGCCGATACACTTTCATGTTGTGTACCGTCATTTGAAGCATGGATTACGTATTGCATCGAAGTTTGATGCCATCATTTCAAGCATTTAGTTACTCAACCCGAAGAAGAGAGGCAATGGAATTCACCAAATACACTCACCTCGATGGTGAAAGGCAAGAAGTCTCACCGAGTGCAAGCACCACGTTTGCGAGGGGCAAGGGCAACATCTGCACACATTATTTACATCTGCATTATTCGAACCATGAAGGTTAAATTTCATAATCGTGAAAGCAGAATCCTTTAAACATGGGGTTCCCCTTGAAAAAAATGCAGAAGCATAACTACATCTCGTTGTCTGTCGCGTCATCATTTACAGGCAGGACCACATTGTTAAGACACTAATGTGGTAGTTGTTATCGCAGATTCCTTCTGTAATGAGCCGTGGTGGTTCCCAGTTGATGTTACCAAGGGTAACAATCTACTTTTAACGGATTCAAAAACATCTACAGCGAATAGCATAAACATTTTCTAACAAATTTTCCATAAATATAGACGTAGAATCCGAATCTCGAATAAAAAATGGGTATTCCCATA
>NQII01003838.1:36786-53853 GCA_002778355.1 Clitarchus hookeri | reverse complement strand
GGTCCTCGTGCCATCCGAACCTCTCTCGAGCAGCACCGTAACACCTCTACACACAATTAAGCCATACAAGAACACATTTAATGATTTAAATTACCATTACTATTCACTGTTGGTTCCGACTTATTAAATGTTAATTTCTAAGAACACAATACACAATGAATATTAATAACTCAACTTTAACTTAAATAATCAACTTCATTAACTTTTATTATAATTATTTAAGTCATCTGACTACCTTTAATGCCGTGTATTAACTATTAATTGTTGCCAACCTGATTTTAAATATTACGCTGATCACACAAACACGTACCAGTTTCTTTTATTGTTATTAACGTAACTTTTTCGCAGGACATGTCTCCTCGGCCTACTTCCGGACAATTACAATCATTCGGCTTAGATTCCGCTTGCACAAAACTGAAACCATCACGAAGCACACTGGGCTTCGCGGCCGTTCTCAACAATTCCTCTCATTTCCCCCCGCAGGCAGGGAAGGAAAGGGAACAGTTATGGGTACCGGGTCCCCTGGCGCTACCCAGGGGGCATTAAAACTAAACAGACTGCTGGGCTTTCCGCAGTATATCTTTATGGCCGGCAGTCAGGCGGTATGGGCTAACCTGGGCTCGATGCATGACATACCAATGTGAGGACAAGAGCCCCACATGGGCTTGCACTTCCCCCGCGCTGAAGGAGCAGAGTCCGAGTCCCACACATATGACCTCACGCAAGTCAACTGAACTTGATACAACTTGCGTAACAACATTTCCGAACTAAGCACTAACTCCTTCTTTGCTGTTTCACTGCATTGACAGCATCCTAAAGGGGTTTCTTCTGCGTCCATCCCTTTGTAATAATAATTGTGGGCATGGTTAACTCACAGATATGTCGACTTCAGCACGTACTTAGCCTGAGTTGCAATAAGCTGAGCAGGAAGTTACTCTCATGAGTTTCAAGACGCGTACGATAACTTTCTGCAATATGGGCCGTCACTTTTCGTATTCAAAGGTGGACAAATTAAAGCACAATGTTTAACAGTACATGTAGGAAAACGGCTAATAAGGAACTGTTAAACATCATATTATTATTATTATTAGCCGTTTTCCTACGTTTACATATTTAGGTATTTTCATAAGATTATCATTGATTTAAATGGAACGAACTTACATTTTTATAATGGATTCATGCTTATGCCTAAGCAATGTTTTATCGGTTCATGACATATGATGTAGGCTTTAACCATCATATTTAGGTGGTAAGATAATAAAACTNTAAGCAATGTTTTATCGGTTCATGACATATGATGTAGGCTTTAACCATCATATTTAGGTGGTAAGATAATAAAACTAAATTTTTAGAGTTATGCTATCTTCTAGAATTCAGTGTACACGATAACGTAACAATTTTGAAAGAAATTTAACTTGTCGAAAAGGAGCTTTCTGTTCAATTTTGCTAGCGTACTTTTTAATTTTTGGTTTTTATAATAAACAATATAATAATATATTGTAAAATTTAAAATGTATATTTTTTTACTAATATATGGAATTTTTTTGTCTCTGTCCNAACAATATAATAATATATTGTAAAATTTAAAATGTATATTTTTTTACTAATATATGGAATTTTTTTGTCTCTGTCCCTTATTTTTGACACAGAGTTAACAATGTTTATATGGAAACTATGGATTATATTAACTATTGTTGTGCATGATAGTTTCCAAAATTAATCAAATAATTCCCACCTAAATATGTTGAGTACATCGAATTATGTTCTTTATTTTATATTTCAATTATTCGAGCTCTTTGCGTGCTTGCTATGCTCTTAATCCAGTCAGCCAGTGTTGCAAATATTAAGTTATGTGCTGTCCTCTCTAAGTTGTACGCATATCGCACATTGTTCTAAAGCTTTTATATTGTATATTTAATAAATTTTTTAGTGCCTCTAAATACGTGTTTGCCAAATTTTTAAATGGAAAGAATCAACAAGTCACTGATTGAATAGTTTTAAGCGTGTCTCTTAAAAAGTGTACGAATTTTTGGAAGTAATATAGATGACACACTCCTGTCATCCAGCCTTGATATCTGTTAAACCCTGTATAGTTTTGTGTTTATGTTCTTAGCCGTATTAACCTCAGAAATTATCTCATTATTTCTGATAAATGGTTGTATTTCCGGTTTATAGTGGTCTGCGCGGATTTGATTTTCCTTTTACAGCATTAAGGGGGTGTCACCCTCTCAACCTTGTGATTATTTATATCTTTTTGTAACTTATAATTTATAACTCTTAAGATGTAATGTTAAAATTCAAACCTTACTGCTGGTATATGTATAATTATATACATACATATATATTCTGAACAACGAAGTCTTGAGAGAAGTCTTACTGTTACATACAGAACTACTTGACAGAATTCCTGAAACCAGCATGGACATATTAAATCTGTATTTCCTCACATGAGAATGAAAAGTAATAAATGATGAGTATTTCTTTATTTCGGCTAAAGAAACAATATAAATTACTGGTAAAATATTTTTACATAACAATATCATGTAAGATATTCCCTATGCCCTGACAGCCTTCGTTTTCAAATATTTGATTTGAAAAGTAAGTTACGGCGAAAAAAGTATAAATCCGACAAGGAAAGGATACTGGCATTTGTTATGGACATTTCACACTACCAAATATATATTGAATTCAATTACTTGAATTCAATTGATTGAACTAATAAATCACTTAACTTGCCTTTCAATGAAATTCATTTCATAAACTTTCAATTCTCCACAATGAAATTTATCACAACCTTTTTAATTAAACCAGTTTAAAAATACCAAATATAAATTGTTAGAAGTATCTACGACTAGTGCAGGACACGAAAATAATTTGTTAAACCCCAAAAAATATTTTTCATTTTATTGCACATTTTCTTTTTTAAAAATATGCATCTTTTTTTGTAAATACTTTAAATGTGCGGAGACCATTATATTTGTATGAGATCACTTCCATTAATTCTCTCAGAAAAGCTGTGATCGAGCGATTTAAATTTTGGATTCAAGAAAATTTAGAACATGCTCTAAAAAAAAATTTTGAACGAAAACGAGACATTCGAGAAATTGAAAGAGAAAATGACCGTGATTGTGACATCTTTATGACGTCATGCAGCACTTATTGAATTGGAATTAATAAACATTATAGGTAATTTGAAGAAAAATTTTATCGTGTGAAAGAGCGTGTAGCATTAAGTTGAAGGTTGCATTCGCCTTAACCCTTGTTCACTCCTTCAAATTCTTATTTTTTCTATTGGGGGCAGTTCGCCGTTTGGAGAACACGAGAGATAAGTGGCGTGAAATCTGCATACTGGTGACAAGTTAAATACCTTACACACAGTAAAATATCCCGTGTGTGTATGCATATATATACGTATATAAAATTAATATTCTGCGATTTGTGAAAGTTTATTTTGTCACTACATAAACCGATACTTCATAATTTATTCAAAAAATGTTTGTCGTTACAGGGTTGAGGACTTTCGAATAGTCTTGTGTTTCGAATAGTCTGATAGATATTACACTGAAGAGCCAAAAAAACTGGTACACCTGCCTAATATCGCGTAGGGACCCCGCGAGCACGCAAAAGTGCCGCAAGACGACTTGGCATGGACTCGACTACTCGACTAATGTCTGAAGGTATGCAGGAGGCAATTCACACCATGAATCCGGCAGGGCAGTCAACAAATCTATTGGAGTGTGAGGCGGTGGAGATCTCTTCTGAACAGCACGTTGCAAGGCATCCCAGACATGCTCAATAATGTTCATGTCTGGTGATTTAGGTGGCCAATGGAAGTGTCTAAAGTCAGAGGAGTGTTCCTAGAGCCACTCGGTAGCAACTCTCGACGTGTGGGGTGTCGCATTGTCCAGCTGGAATTGTCCACATCCGTCGGAGTGCACAATGGACATGAATAGGTGCAGGTGATCGGACAGGATGCTTACGTATCTGTTACCTGTCAGAGTCGTATCTATAAGTATCAGGGGTCCCATTTCACACCACCTGCACACGCTCCATACCATGACAGAGCCTCCACCAGCTTGAACAGTCCCGTGTTGACATGTAGGGTACATGGATTCATGAGGAGGTCTCCATAGCCGTATTCCCGATATTCACGGTACACTCGTGAAATAGTCGTACGCGAAAATCTAAATGTTATCGCTACCTCGGAGATGCTATATCCAATCTCTCTTGCGCAGACTATAACACCACATTCAAACTCACTTAATACTTGATAATCTGCCGTTGTAGCAGCAATAACCGATCTAGCAACTTGGCCAGACGCTTGTTGTCTTATATAGGCGCTGCCGACCGAATGGCGTTACTCTGATTGGTTCCATACCTCTGTTATTTTCATACGCGCGCCTATACAGGTTTTTGTGGCTCTCCGGTGTATATGTGTGTCTTATAAATGATGTTTGAGATGTCCGTAAGTGTTGCGCTTATATTGTAATGCGACTTGAAGTCCAACTGTTATTTTTTTATACCAACTGATCATTGTTTATCTTATAAATGATTTTCAAGATGATTGGTAAAAGGTTGATTTCTGTAGGTTGCTTGTATTCTGTTGCTTGTTTGGTTTTGCGAAGAGTTATATTTGTGGTTTTTTTTTTTTTNTGATTTCTGTAGGTTGCTTGTATTCTGTTGCTTGTTTGGTTTTGCGAAGAGTTATATTTGTGGTTTTTTTTTTTTTCATTCGTTTTCAGGGAACGTCCAACCGTTTTTTTTAAGTGTTTACTATATCGGTTTCTACTANGTTTTTTTTTTTTTCATTCGTTTTCAGGGAACGTCCAACCGTTTTTTTTAAGTGTTTACTATATCGGTTTCTACTAGAACACAGTGGATGTACAGAGTTTGACCAAATTTTTATCAGGCACGTCTCCTGCCTTCGATTGCGTGCTTAATGAATTAGTTGTTATAATGACGCTTTTTTGATAAGTAGTGTAGAATTTAATAAAAAGAGTACATTCCCACAANTTAATGAATTAGTTGTTATAATGACGCTTTTTTGATAAGTAGTGTAGAATTTAATAAAAAGAGTACATTCCCACAACAAAATAATTTTGTAATAAAAAAATGATAAGCATTGATTAAATAAATTATGAAAATTGTTAAGTCTGTTTTATTAGAATAACTGTGATAGTTCATAAGGTAAAACATATATATATATGTATGTGTGTGTGTATGTTTGTGTGTGTGTGTGTGTGGGTGTGGGTGTGTGTGCGAGTGTGTGAGAAAGGGAGAGATGTAAAATATCTGTGATATTNGTGTGTGTGTGTGTGTGGGTGTGGGTGTGTGTGCGAGTGTGTGAGAAAGGGAGAGATGTAAAATATCTGTGATATTATTTAGTAGTTTTTTTGGGTTATTTTTAAATGTATGTATTAAGTTGTTACTGCAAGAAATGATAAAACAAAATAAAATTATGCATCTTGGTTATGGCCTGAAATCATCTTTGAAATATTGCCTAAAGAAACTAATTTCTGCCTGCAATGTATGACAACTTACAGTAATTTTATTCAGTGTATCTTAAGCCTTGTTCACAAAGCGCAGTTGGCTGTCCGCAGGGGGCTCTCGGCAGTCGGATATGTTCCACATTTTGCTGTACATGCTCTTTCTAAAATGTTTTTTTTAAAATAATTTTTCTAAAAATTGCTATTTTAGTTTTGGAAGTATAAGACTGGAAAATCGCTTGAGATCTTCTGGCTCTGTAACAACAGCAATGCCGACTCCAACTACAAGTTCATGACCAATTGACAAGCATTAATAAAATAAAAAAGCATCGAAACGGAACCTTTTAGATATTGTAGGCAATATGAAACGTTTATCTGTTTTCACAACAGGCCGTCATCAAAAAAGATATATTTGAAATTGCATCTGTGGTATCAGTCTGGTTTACCTGACGTGTTCACGAGTACATCTGGTTGGCTGGAACCTCCCTGCAGTCGGTAGTCGAGCGGTCGAAGTTAAAGTTGAACCATCTCCGTCTGCTAGACAGTGGACTGCCGACTGCACGCCGTGAATACACGTATTTGAGTTCGCAAACTTTCTCCGACTGCCGACTGCGGCCTGCGAACTTCCCTCTGCCGACTGTGTATTGTGGATCAGGCCTTAATAATGTCAGGGTAAAGTAACCGGTTACACATTTTAACCACGGCATGATATTCTATTAAGACGTTTAAACTTGAGGAACTCCACTAAAATTCAAGGCACTGTGCATAGAAAATTGCACGTTATATAAACAAACACGGAAACATATTTTCCCTATCATAAAATACCATTTACATTAATATAAAACGTAGTTATAATTAAAATTAGTTATATATTAAAAGCATAGTACCCTAATAAATATAACACTACTTAAAATATATATTTGTGGCAAATTGTAATATATGGATAACATTAATTTTTAGCTTTTTTAAAATACGGAGATTTTATCTTGGATTTGTAACTTTTTCTTGATACATATAACAATTTAGATATGTTTTTATTACTATTGCATGAGGAGTGAATTTTTTTTGTCCATATAACTTCGACCTTTCAGAGTCTTTAATTTCATAAAACCTATGGTTTCTGCTTGAAAACAATAAACAATTCATTGCTGTTTATTTTAAATTGCTACTGAAATTAAACCAGTATTTTTTACGTCCGGCAAGCTACTTACCCTTTTACTCATAAAGACAATTATAAGAACTGAATTTCCATTAACAAATTACAACGAGATACGTAGGTAATGAACACTAAATGTCGCCCAAGTATAATGCCCAACAACTAAAAGGTAATCACTGAAAGCCAAATAAGCTGATGGGTTTCGGAACTACTGATAGTAACCGAAAAGACTACCGAAAATGTAGTAAGGGGCAATCTAGCGGTGAAATTGTATACCAAAGGATAGAAAAGAAACTAATATAGTACAACACTCAACCAAATATTAAAAAATATAACACTCACTTGTCCTAAACGTCAGTTGGCCTAAAAGTCACTTGGACTGAAAGTCAAATTGCCTAAAGTTATTTGGCCTAAAAGTCAGTAGGCCTAAAAGTAATTTGTCCTAGCAGTCATTTGGCTTAAAATTCACTTGGCATAATATACATTTGACCTAAAAGTCACTTGGCCTTAAGTAATTTGGCCAAAAAGGCACTTGGCCTAAAATCATTTTAGGCCAAATTACGTGAACCCAGGTGATTTCCTTACTTTTCGAGTGGCGATCGCACGCTACACTTGCGATATAGATGTGTACTCTCTCTTCTGTGTGTTTCACGGGGAACTGTCGCATGGTCAGAGCACACTCGAGAGTGATTACGGTGACCATGTTAATGTCTATTCCACTCAGGTTGGGAAGCTGAATGCATTTAGCTTGGCAGCTAAAATTTTTAGCCACTAGGTTAGCGCTAGTGTCGCATGTGTACAGGATTTTCTCTGTTTTCTACGTCTTAACATTAACCATGTGTAGTGTCGACAGTTTTATACACAGCGCTCGCGAGCAGTGACTGGCGCTGTTCTGCTCTGGCTGTTGACCTCGACGCTGGCTATGAATTCTCTCAGGGTAAGATTTATTCTACTCAGGTGTGGAACAAAACGAGATTTATTACAGGAGAGTTCGGTGTAGGGAAAATATCCGCCGCTAGTTGCGCAGTGTTCCGTGACGTAACTTTTAGGTAAAATTTTAAACTACGTGAATAATAAAAGAAAAAATTTTACTTTGTTCAAAGTTATTTTATATTTTATTTATTACTATTGCTATTATCCTGTTTTTTAAAGTAGAAAATAGGGAAAATCTGTTACCTTGCCGAAACTAGAGCTTACTCAATGACAAAAATTTTCATTCAGCCAAATTTTTTACATTTATCTTCCCAACCTTTAGTAGAAGGAACCTTATTCAGGGCTGCCAGGACAGTACAGTAGGTAAGGTGTAACAATTTTGCTGCCACTTTTAATAAGTGGTGCACAGGTCGTATGTGGGGAAGATCTTTTTAGACAGTTAAGGATAATATTTATTATATTCAGGTTAGGAAAAAAACGTGATTTCGTATGGGAGAGTTTGACATTGAGAACATTTACGACCCAAGATGAGCTGCTGTTCCAAAGAAATCATTTTTTAATTAATGGTAAATAAATCAATTTGTGAAAACGTTTGCATTTTGCTCAAAATGTGATATATGCTTGCCCAGCCAAAATTTCAAGTATTTACTTTATTTCGTAACTATTATTCACGTCCACAAATGGTGTTTACAAGAACAAACAGCAAAAATACAACTGTTTTCTATTGAGCTCTCATTAGCAAACTTATTTCAATGGAAAAACGTTACGACATTAGTGGTCAGACTGCTTGCCTCCCAGCACGGCGAACCGGGTTTGGTTCCCGGAGTTTTCACTCCCGGATTTTCGTATGTGGGAAGAGCGTGCCGAACGATAACACTGGTCGGCGGGTTTTCTAAGGGATGTCCCTTTTCAAACGTCTTCACATTCCGGGGCTGCTCCATACTCACCTAACTTCACCCTCATAGGCTCTCAAGACCTCGATGTTAAGAGCCGCTCAAAAATATCGACTCTACTTAAGAAAACTGCGCAGGAAAGCCCTAAAAAAAATATTTATTTACATTTTGCCTTTTTTTTTCGATTCAATTGGTATATTTCAATGAAGTTATTCTGTAAGTTATTCAGGTAAATCCAGTTCACTGCAGAATATTAAACAACATGTGAACATATTTCCATATATATTCACACTAGTGCCAAAGGTTTATTTTAATGTATGTTATAACAATACAAATCGTTAAATTTCTACACAATTGCATTAATCCCATTAACTTACATACGAAGCGGAAAAATCCGGTTTGCATGCAACACCACAGCACTATGGCGGCAAACATTTACAGTTGTCAAATTAAATGAACTGGGCTTCTCAACCTGATCAGAGTAAACCTTAGTAGGGCTTAACAACTCGCGGATAAGGTCATTAGAGACAGAGCAAGTTGCTCAGAGAAGGAGGAATGGGGAAGGAATTGCCCATTGCCTGTAGTAAGAAACTATACCAGCATCCGCCTGGAGTGATATCGCGAAACCATGTAATACCATGACCCGTTACGGCAGTGCGAGTCAAGTAGTTTATTTCTGTTTTGCAAGACGGAGTGGCTTGTAGTAGAAACTATATGGTTTAAATGACAACTCGGGACAGAACTTTACATCAACCGAAAGCCATTCCAAAAACACCAGGCATGAAATCTACGTCTTTCTGTGACATTAATTGCATACTCACTAGGCATACAATATAATCTCAAACTAGTCACAAGATGCATTAGTTTCGCATAGACAAAAACCACATCATTAACAATTTTAAAATGTCCAGTAAAATGGCCATTAAACTCGAGTGACCAGGAATCCCTTAAAATATATACCTTAAAGGTGATACTGCACATCCAACAACAATTTACCGCTGAGCTTGATTAAATAACAAACTACGCCCATATCAAATATAAAAAATATATGTCAAATATATAAACATATAAAATATATATATAGAATATTATGTACAATTAGCATAACCAGGCCAAAACTACAACCTTGGAAAGTTTATCCCTTTCACTACTCTTCTGCAGCACATACTACTCTGGTCTGATATCTGAATAGGTGGCTCTACTCAAATACTTTAATTTTTGAAATTGAAAATGCAATGCGTATATATATATATATATATATATATATATATATAACCCAGCTAACACGATCACCAAAAATATACCTGATCACTCTAAATAATTCAAATATAAAGCGCAATATAAAAAAAAATTCGAATTTATTTAATATACAGAACATTTTCAGGTATTTGAATTCTTCCTCGCGATGCGTAACAACATATCGCAATACTCGTCCTCAGTTGTAGAACAGTACACAACGATTAAAATTCCAGATACATTAATTGTCTAACACACACTGCAGAACGTACCANCTCAGTTGTAGAACAGTACACAACGATTAAAATTCCAGATACATTAATTGTCTAACACACACTGCAGAACGTACCAATTTCCTCTACTCGTATTTACTGAACACTGATTAGACTCTAACATTTACTTCGTGCATTTATAGATTCATACTGTCGCCGCCGCAAAGGCAGTTAGTTTTCAGTGTACAGCTTCATAAAGCATTAATATGTACACATTCAGCAGCGCCATGTTCAACAGTACCTGTAAATTATCCTTGTGCACTAAAAAGTACCCAAATATCTGTCGCGGGAAATTAATTTGCAAGTCTGTGCTCTGGTCAGCTTGAAACNCTCAGTTGTAGAACAGTACACAACGATTAAAATTCCAGATACATTAATTGTCTAACACACACTGCAGAACGTACCAGTTTCCTCTACTCGTATTTACTGAACACTGGTTAGACTCTAACATTTACTTCGTGCATTTATAGGTTCATACTGTCGCCGCCGCAAAGGCAGTTAGTTTTCAGTGTACAGCTTCATAAAGCATTAATATGTACACATTCAGCAGCGCCATGTTCAACAGTACCTGTAAATTATCATTGTGCACTAAAAAGTACCCAAATATCTGTCGCGGGAAATTAATTTGCAAGTCTGTGCTCTGGTCAGCTTGAAACGTGCAACACCCGCGCCCAGGGTGCGTATCAAGTAACCAGATGGGCATTACGTTAAAAATGACGTACAAGTCCCAGGCAAACACCATATCCCTATGTTATCAGCAGGCCGGCATCGAGCGGCCCGTTTTGACGGCCGGATTCAGCTGTTCATAATGTCATAAGGCAAACAGTCGAGCGCACTTCCTCCACAACGTAACGATTACCAAGCTGCTTTCGCGTAATAACCACCGCAAGTTTCATTACCTAAATCCCGCATTTTTACGTGACGCTAGTCCAGCGGAGGTTTCTTTCCAAAAAAAATTTAAATATAACTACAAACGGTTTCTTGACAATCCCTGCATAAAGGCTTTCCGAACCCAGGCCATTAATAACCGCGATCGCGGCCAGACTCAACATTTGCACTCGTACACCCGAGTCGTTGCACCGCTGGCGAGCAGCCTAGTCGCCGCTCGGCAAGACCCGCGAGACAGCTGTCGCGCTCAAAGAGTATCAACGTAACAGATAAACCACTGCGGCGCCACAGTTGAGGCACGCGATGAATAAGCGCCGTGCTTTATCAGTACACAGCCCACGCATTATTAACTCACAATGTGGCGTGTTACTCACATGCACGTCACTCCCAAAAGCAAGATAGCTTGCCCGGGAATTGGATGCAGCATCACCTCGCTCGGTGGAAACTATATTCGGATAGCAGAGGATGTTCCTGAGTCTTACTGTGCCGACAGCAGTTAATATCTAAGATAAGTTCTGGTAGTACTACATTATAATGTGACTACACATTCGTTTGTGGAGTAGATCACGAATTTTGGTAAAACTGCAATTGTTTGGTTTTGGCTCATGGAGAGATGGTATATATTTTTTGTTTGTTCGTTGAGAGTAGTGATGCATCTATATCAAAATAATACAGTACGAGTGGTTTTTCATACATGTTCGTTATTGGTTGGCTATCAAACAATGGACTACCGAGATAAATGTCCTTTAATGAAAACCCTTTCATACATGCAACCGAAGCATGTAGTTTATGTCACATTGTAATTAATAATTCTACTGTTTGTTTAGAGAACAAACAAATACAGACTGTATACGTGGTGATGTTACAGACTTTCAGGGACGATTTACAAGAGCACCAGCATCCAGCTGAGATAGGGAACCCCGTTCCGGAAAGGCCTCCGTCGAATGTCAAAAGCAAAACAGTGTTGGTATGCCCGCTTCAACAGTGCTTCTTGCCTACTGATGCCACTAGCATGTCCGTACGCAAGCACCATATCCGCATGTCCTGCTGCAGTGTACTCCACTTCACGCGTCCACATGTAAACACAAACTGCAGTTCACCCACACTCGTGCCCCAGGGCACACAACATCTACACATCGCATGCCATCTACCGTGTATTAGTGGAGAGTACCTCCCCCACTCCTTGAGCTGTGCTCCGCCTATATGACCTGCCTGTTGGCCAATTCATGGCATCGGGGTTAGCATGATTCACTTCCACCCAGGCACCGAGTTCGGTTCCCGGCTCGGGTAAGAATGCTCATCCTGGTATGCAGGCTTCAAGTTTTTGCTAATACGTTACCTTTTGACATCGAATGTCGTATTTCACGGTAATAGTTATCACAACACTGTTTTGGTTGTACCGTTCGACAGAGGAGTTCTAGGACATGGGTTCCGCTATCTCAAATGGATGTTGATACCCTTCTCTATCATCCCTGAAAATTTGTTACATCACCAAGGATACACTCTTCTATATACTTACATACATATTGACTTTACTTGCTTTTGCATCGAGAAAATGTTATGGGCATGTTTACATAGGATAAGTCAAATTAATCTAGAATTCCACTTAGGTAAAATATGGTACCTGTTGTGTTTTCGGAAAAATGGAATCATGTAATCAAACATTAAATTGAATTAAAATTTCAAGAGAAAATTAGTATTTATCTTAGATAAACATTGCAATGTTGTATGTATTAAAATTAATGGTTTTGAAATTTATTTAATTATGTTTTCTAGGACAATAAGTTATTTATGGGTTGTATTTATTGTTGGCATCCTTTCCTCTTGGTAGGTGTCTGAAATTGGTTTATTTAGATAATAATATATGTGTCTGGTTTGGCCTTCGATGTTAGGATACTACATCGTGGCAAATATTCAATATTATCTTCCTACAGAGAACACATTTTTTCAGAACATCTTTCTAGCATGATAAATCTTTCGCTTTGTTACGGTGTGGTCAGGCCTTAGCTGAACGGCTTGCCTGATCACACCTTCAAACATAAACGAGCGGGATTGCAACGCCACCATTTGGTCGTCGACAGTTGCAGAAATCCCCTCCACCGGTCACTGAGCGCGGCCGCCGAACCGCGCGCTTGATATAGGCCGTCGTTAACCGTCTCGTCGTCGTCATTCATCATTAGTCCTTTGGCGACCCGACCAGCGGAGCAGACCAGGAAGATGGGTGTCCGGCCGTCGCTAACCGTCTCCTAGATTCAGCCTCCGGCAACATTAACAAGGTGATGACGTTCCGGTTAGGGTTATTTAAAATGGCGTGAGTGAAGTAACAATAAACATAATATTAAATTCAATGTAAAGCTCCCCCGGTCAATGCTAATATAAATAATAATTGTATAACCGTAAATTGTAATAAATTCATCAGATACTGTTTTGCACTACCGAATTAACGAGTCATTATTTGAGTTACGCCCCCAGCATTCTCTCATAATCTTTCATGTACGAATTGGCTGAAAAGCGAGTTCGTAACAGCTTGTATACATATGAGCTTGCTTTTGAAGTGGTTATTGCAATTACAATAAGTATTTTTAATTAAACAGCTAATTATGAAATACACTTTGGATTTGTGTGATACCCTATCACGCTGTTAGCTCCGCCTCGTTTCTCCTTTGTGNAGCTAATTATGAAATACACTTTGGATTTGTGTGATACCCTATCACGCTGTTAGCTCCGCCTCGTTTCTCCTTTGTGTGAAAGGTTTTAATGACGCAGTTATAGAAGTTATCGGGATGCTTGGTTCATTTCCTTTCGTTTTGCGAGGCTTTGTAAAATTGTTATCGGGATTCAAAGTTACTGTTTATCGGTCAAACNTGGTTCATTTCCTTTCGTTTTGCGAGGCTTTGTAAAATTGTTATCGGGATTCAAAGTTACTGTTTATCGGTCAAACGTTTGCCTTTTCAGAAATCGTAGTTTTTGTTCGCGTCATCATTAGTAGATAGAAGCTTTCCAACTGCAGTAGACAGTTTTTGTTCTAGATGTTTGATTATCTTTTACCTACGACGCAGTTCGGCTTGGCGTGGCTCCCCGTCCCACACCATGCCCTTATTTGGTCATGTTTTTGACACCCTGGGAGGAAGAATGGGAGTAGGAATGAGACAACTTATATATACCCTGCGTGCCTACCGTCCGCTAGCACAAGGGAGTAGACAACCAGCTACCGAAGAAGACGCGTCGAGGTCGCTAACATCCCCCACAATGGCAAACTTTGTCTTACTAAATTATTTCCGCTTGTGTGGGAGGTCGCTAGGGTGCCAGGAGGGAACTGACGCCCCTCCTGCCTTCGTAATGTATTATTGCGATGCAAGCTTTCAAAGTTGTGAATGATCAATAAACGACTTTGGCGCTGCTCTTTGCTGGTTTGTCTGTGAAACAGACTGTTCGTGACTCTGCATACTTGTAGTTTATATGTGAACTGTTTCAATTAAATGATAAATCAAAGTAATGAGTAATTGAACCAAAATTTGACTCTATTTATATTTGATTGGCACCTTTAAAGTTTCATGTTTCTACCGATTGAGCGAACCGAGCTGTAATTTCCAGTCGCCAATTAAGGTGGCTGCAACATTACAAACATGGCGGCCCAGAAGTGGGGCAACGTTACAAGGTAAAAGGTAACATACTCAAGTCAGCATATTTGCATAAACATTACGGACTATGGCCGACTTTAGTTCGTGCTGTACAAATTATAATTTTCGGTGTTCTCCAAGGTTTGGCGAATTTAAAAGTTTTCAGTTGTGATTGTTAGCATCATGTATTTATAGGTTAAAATTCTAAAAAACAATAACTATAACGTGACCTCTACTACGTGCTTGGTTGTATTTCTGTTGCACATATAAGGGACATTTCATTATATTGTAGTTTTCTCAGTATTCCAGTGGCTTACAACCAGTCAATAATGAACATTATGCATGAAATTATAGTGCTTGATATGTGTTGGCCGATAGGATGGTNGTGGCTTACAACCAGTCAATAATGAACATTATGCATGAAATTATAGTGCTTGATATGTGTTGGCCGATAGGATGGTTTTGAGTGTACTTACTCCACGGTAAAAAAATGTCCTGGTAAACTTCCTAAACTATAATGGAATTTTTTAACCTCTGTGCCATATGGAAATAATACCACATATCAAGCTGCAAATATAGGAATGTTTAATGTTGCTACTATACAAAGTTGGGAACTTCCCTATAAATTCTACCCTTTCCTCAGCAAATGTAGGAACGCTACAATAAATGTATTGCGNTACAAAGTTGGGAACTTCCCTATAAATTCTACCCTTTCCTCAGCAAATGTAGGAACGCTACAATAAATGTATTGCGGAAGGGGGGGAGGTGTTTAATATTCTCGCTTTCTCACTAAGCATATACGCTGGTATGGTTATTTTCGGAATAATTTATTATGGTACATTGCTTCTGACGATTCACTACCAAAATCACTGTTTCGCACTCGAGTCCGTCTACGGGAAATAATTGCAGCTGCAACAGCTAAATGTGTCTTGGTTAAATGGTTTCAAACATGACCAGTCAATAATGACTATGTTTTATTGGCGACGTTGTGTGACTGAGTGCTAGCGATACAACAAGCTCTGGACTCGGTACGTGCCCACGTGGAGTGCAGTGAAGAGATCTGGGTGGCTCGTAACATCAAGGTCTTGAGAGCTGATGTGCGTGAAGTCAAGTGAGTATAGATCAGCGCCGGAGATCCCCTAGAAAACCCTCAGACCAGTGGCATTGTCCGGCACGATTCCTACTTACAAATAACTGGGCATGACTCCGCCGAGGATCGAACCCTGTTCGCCTAAGTGTGAGGTAGTCTAACCACTACACCACCGCGACCCGAGGATGTGCTCGTATTGTAAATGAAATACCTAAGCGAAAAGAAGCAACTTTGCTGTGTGTTTCGGTCTCTCCAACCCCACACACACTGACGAAATGGCAAAACGACGCCAGGTCATTAGCCAATCGGCGTGTAGTAGCCAACCTGTCGAACACCACACGCGCCAACAGATATACCGCGCACATCACGGTGCAGCCCATTACGTAAGATGAATATAACATTGAACAAAAAGCCTGTACAACCGAGCGAATTTTAGTTCAAATGTTTGATCAAAAAGAAAAAAAAAGAACATAACTCGTGAAAGTAATAGTTATCCATAATTTTGAGATATTTGATTATTCTTTCTTCCATTTNAAAAAAAAAGAACATAACTCGTGAAAGTAATAGTTATCCATAATTTTGAGATATTTGATTATTCTTTCTTCCATTTTGATTTATAAAAGATTTTAGCTGTCGCACTTTACAAAAATGAATTCTATTGTGCTATGACCACAATCATGCGTGTTTACAAAGGAATGTATTTTGTAAATTATGATATTTCTGCACAGCCAGCATGATCGCTCTACCTCATATTTACTGTACGTAATGTGACAGCAGTACAACTATGTTTTAGTAGCTGGCTGGTATACAAGCAAGCAATATNTTTAGTAGCTGGCTGGTATACAAGCAAGCAATATGATAGAGCAAAGAGAGAGAACGTGAAGAGCGCCATGACGAGACGTGGCGCGTGTGAGCTCGTGTAGTCTGAGCTATTGTTTAGCAGGAGAGTAGTTGGCAGTTCGGCCGCGAGGCCGCGCCATTGTGCACGTCGCTCGACTACGGGCCGCTATCATCAGAGGAGCGACTGGTAGCGGTCTCTTGTTCACGAGGCGCTCCCCGATACTAGTGACAGTTGTTCCGGCACCTTCATATCGACTACCTGCTCTTCATGTCCCTGCACAGTAACTATACTACCTGCATCTCAGCGTGGAACTACTTTGGACTGAGTGAGGGGAGAGATTTGGGCGGCTCTTCATATCGAAGTCTCGAGAGCCGATGAGGGTGAAGTGAAACGAGTATAGAGCAGCTTCATTATTCCACCCAGCTCCTCCAAAAAATCCCAATGTAAAATATATAGTTCTAAGAGTTGTCTTTCATTGAGGGTTTGAGCGCCGCTTTAATGCGTAGCTAACATCACCGATAGCCTCTCCACCTCAGTATCGCAGGACTATACAGCAAAAACACGACGATATAGTGATTTTTGATGGGGACGATGCTTGAAAACCACACGTTTTCACGTGGAGTGACGCGTTGTGGCAGCCCAGGTGCACGCA
>NQII01003838.1:15538-36587 GCA_002778355.1 Clitarchus hookeri | reverse complement strand
TTACATGTTTCTCTATTTTTCTACATAGTTTCCATATTTGTTTAAACATTTGTCATAACGTTCTACAAGCTTTTGTATGCCTAAGTCATAGACGTCTGCCGCCTGTGAGGATATCCAGTCTGTAACTGCTTCTTTCACCACGTCATCTGTGGCGAAGCGCTTGCCTACCTAAAAGTGTTTGCCTTAAGGTAGCGGAACAAGGGAAAATCGCTCGGCGCCAAGTCTGGACTGTACGGCGGGTGGTCAATCTGTTCCCATCCAAAAGATATGATCAGACTTTGGGTGTGAATGGCAGAATGGGGTCTGGCATTGCCATTAAGTAACAAAACTCCAGACGTCAAAAGGCCACGTCGCTTATTTCGTATTGCACGTCGAAGTTTAGTCAGGGTAGCGCAGTAAGCGGCTGCATTGATTGTTGTCCCTTGCTGCATAAACTCGACTAACAAGACTCCGTGTCCATCCCAAAACACGGTTGGTTTGGCATAACCTTGCGTGTTGAGATTATCCGCTTGGCCTTGACTTTGACTGGTGATGTCGGGTGACGCCATTCCATTGNAGATTGTCCGCTTGGCCTTGACTTTGACTGGTGATGTCGGGTGACGCCATTCCATTGTCTGACGTTAAGACTCTGGGGCCATGTGAGAAACCCACGTCTCTTCCCCTATGACAATCTTCTCTAAAAATTGATAACCTTCCTTATGACATCGGTCCAAAAAATCAAGAGCACAAGCGTTGTTTTCATTTGGTGTTCCTCAGTAAGCAGCCTGGGAACCCAATGTGCGCGCAATTTGTCAAATTGCAAATTTTCAGAGACAATTTTGTGCAAAATTGTTCTACCCACATTCGGAAATTGCAATGCTAAAGTTGAAATTGTGAATCGCCGGTCTTCACGAATCTTTTCGTCCACGACTATGGCCAAATATTCTGTGATCACTGATGGTCGGCTTGATCGCGGTTCATCATGGGCATTTTCCCGTCCGTCCTTGAAAGCACTCGCCCACTTACGCATTGGGGCAATACACTTGACTTATGTGTCGATGAACTTCCGCTGCTGAAACGTTCCTTGCTGTCAAAAACAGAATCACTTACCGTATTTCACAGTCGGCGGGCTGATCAATTGTTTTAAACATTTTCAGCTGACACTGTAAACAGCACACTGCAACAGTACCAATGCAAATAGCATCGCATGCCACCGGGAGTAGGTGCGCATGCGCGTTACAATGTTTGCGCGACATTCGATTAGCCACGGCGATTCGGACCTTACTTTCCGAATAACACTCGTATTTATTCTTAACGGGGATATAGGGGCGTAACAAGTTATTGATAAGTGATATGTAAAGAACACTATATAAAAGAGGTTTATATAGCATTAAGGTTGTAAAATATTATTTCAATATAAATTTGATTGAATATTAACGGGGAGAGCTATACAAATATACTAAAATATTAAATTATATGGTTTTATAAAGATTTAACCAGCCACGTTCTGAGTAAAGCCTAATTGGAGAGTCCCCACCTTGTCCATGATTCCGAAGGCTAATTATGATAGCGCAAGTCGACTGCCGGACACACCCATCTTCAGTGGTCTTCTCGTTCCAATGGCCCGACGACAAAAGACACCGCCCACGGACTACACCGTCTTATACCTGCTGCGTTGTCCTCGTTTACTGGCCGGTGGAAGGGGTTTCTGTGGTTTACGATTTCATAACTAATTTCAGCTATCACGGCTCGTGTTCTGGATAAATAAGGGAAGGTGTGATCAGGCAGGCCGCTCAGCTAAGGGCCTGACCACAACTCGTTACAACCGACAGTGAATGTGTGTCACTTGCGGAAGATACTTCGGGCGAGTGAAAATGAAATAATCCTGTCAAGAAGGTGAAGTTGAGTTAAAGTGTTTCGAAATACACAAACGTTTGTGAAATGTTAAACACCAAGAAGGAAAGATCTCCAAGAAGACAACATGTAATTGAAATGAAGTTTATACTACAGTTTAGGTACATGACAATACACAATTAATTAGGATTACAGAACTGTGCATAATCTCTGACCTTGAGAATTCAGTATGGTGTGAAGCCCCTTATGCTGCAATCAGAGTCCCTAAACGTCGTGGCATGGAATCAACGAGGACTTGGATATGTTCCAGGGGAATCTCCCTCCACGCAGTTTGCATGGGAGTCAAAAAGAATCAAACATCAACAGTGATTGCCGGAGATGCGTGACGAACCATTGGCCGACCAACCATATCCCATACATGTTCTATGGGCGACATGTCAGGCAAACGTGCAGGCCAGAGAAGTAGTGGTACACATCGTTCATTCCTCACCACATGTGGCCAGGTTTTATCCTGCTGAGATATGGCATGTGGAGTCATCTGAAGGAAGGGGAGTAAATCTGGCTCTAAAACCTCCCTGATGTAATGGTTGCAGTTCAGATTCACCTCAATACGTAGGAGTCGAGATCTCATGTTGTATCCAATGGCACCCCAAACCATCAAACTTGGCATTTGTCCGCTATACTGCTCCACAATACAGGCTAGCAGATCACTGTCACCGAGGTAGCATTTAACGCATGCGGCCTTCACTGTAGGACAGGTTGAAGCGGAACTTGTCCGAAAACATTACATTTAGCCACTCAGCACACCAGCGACGGCGTTCACGGGTACATTGCAGTCTGAGGCGTTTGTGGTTTCTGAACATTGAAAGCCGACACAATGGCATGCGTGCCACCAGTCCAGCCCAAAGCAAACGGCTTCAAACCGTTAAAGCAGACAGGTCCACACCCGTTGCAGTGCTCCAGTGTCGAGCCAACACTGTGGACGAGGCTGTACGGTCCGTTACGGCCATGCAGACAAGATGGTGGTCATGCCATCATGCTGTGGTCACTTTTCGTGGTCCAGTACCCACTCGTCGCTGCGTACGACCCTATTCTATCCACTGGAGCCACACATCCATCTCTATCGTAGCAGCGTGCCCTGTACGAGCGAAATGACACGGTATGACAAACCCGTTTCCTGGAGATCGATCATTCTTGCTCATTAAGTCTCACTAGCATGCTGATATGGTGCCCTTTGACGTCGACGAGGCACACTGACACTTACTTTCATTTTGTTTGACGGTTCATCACTGACTGAGCTTGGCGTAGCACTGACATTTCCGGTCACACAAGAGAGGACTCTGCTGGGCTGACGTGTACGCCATCTCTCTGCAATGGTTATCACTTTTTTTTGGTACACTGTTCTACACCTCCTCCAAGTTTGGATTCATTCCGTCCATTCTTACTGGATGTTGCAAATTTTCACAAACAGTAGTGTATAGTTAGGAGCAGGAAATTTTCGCGAATTCATTTTATGGCAAGCTAAAGTTCAAACACGTGTACATTTATGTTATGTTTGCGATTGGATCACAGTTTATTAGACACTTCTATGAGAGCTATGGGCCAATAACAGACCAGCAAGGAAACAAGCACAGAATGCTGTGCCACCTGGTCTGAGGAAAACCACCCTGGGGCAGCAGCCACTTAACCGAAAGCCGAGGCTCGAAAATATATAGGACCGTGGAGTTTAGCATACAGGTCGTTTAATACGCGAATTTTTCCTGTCCTTAAATATTATATTTTTTCGCGAAACTCTGGCATTCGTATGTATTGTGACTAATGGCTTTGAAAATTCGTGGGTTCATTGAGAGACAAGCTATGCTTCAAGCATTAGTAGGTTTATGTTCATTTTGTAATTGTTTCTGGGCTTATTTGAAACCTTATGACAAAAATGCATTCCTTAATTTAAAGTATTCTTTAATATCGCAAAAAAAATGCAGTAACAAATTCTCGAGAACAGAATGCACTGTTTGGCAAATTACATATTTATATGATTCCCATGTAAACCTGCTTAACTGTTGAAGACCAATCACAGTCATGTTGTGAGAATACACATTTGCCAAGTAAAATGGGAAAATACCTTCTTTCTCAAATGCGGCCAACAACTAATGGCGATTATTAAATTTAAAAACGATGTATAAACATCAGAGATAGGCAAAACTTTCCGAAACAAATTAAATTCTTTAATTTGTCAATGCAAACTTAAGCTACATATCCGAAATTGGAACAAGTACAGTCTCATGGACCAGAATATGGCATAACTTGTGAACAGAATGGTAAAATGCCCGCCAATCATCATCTGGATACGAACTCTCCAGACGGTAGCTTTACCTCTTTCACGCCATCGACTCAGAGCAGATAAGTGCTACAGTCAAGGAAAAAAAAACGTGGCTGTTTCTTTTATGTGGGTATACCAATACGCTGATTGGCAGCACGGGGCTCTGGGAATTGGCCTTGAATCTGATTGACTGCACGGGGCTCTGGGAACGGGCCTTGAGTCTGATTGGCTACTGCATGCTCCGAAAGATTCCCTATCGTCTGGGCTGCCAGCTGGCGAGAAGGTTGCTAGGTGTTGATTGGAAAATGGTGTTGCAACAGTATGTTGGCCAGACACGCCGTTTTCCTGGCGTCCGCCGTTGGAATTCGCCTTATAAATTGCTATTTCAACTCTTTATTATTAGGTACTCTGTACCGTAGTTAAGCCACTCAGACACAAATCCTTCCCTGTGCCTCTTGTAGCCAGTGAACATCTGATAACGCCCCATTTCACTAGTGTTTGCACACTTACACTGTGAAAATGGATTCCCATTGTGGTATTAAGCNCTATGCTTCAAGCATTAGTAGGTTTATGTTCATTTTGTAATTGTTTCTGGGCTTATTTGAAACCTTATGACAAAAAATGCATTCCTTAATTTAAAGTATTCTTTAATATCGCAAAAAAAATGCAGTAACAAATTCTCGAGAACAGANCAAAAAATGCATTCCTTAATTTAAAGTATTCTTTAATATCGCAAAAAAAATGCAGTAACAAATTCTCGAGAACAGAGTGCACTGTTTGGCAAATTACATATTTCTATGATTCCCATGTAAACCTGCTTAACTGTTGAAGACCAATCACAGTCATGTTGTGAGAATACACATTTGGCAAGTAAAATGGGAAAATACCTTCTTTCTCAAATGCGGCCAACAACTAATGGCGATTATTAAATTTAAAAACGATGTATAAACATCAGAGATAGGCAAAACTTTCCGAAACAAATTAAATTCTTTAATTTGTCAATGCAAACTTAAGCTACATATCCGAAATTGGAACAAGTACAGTCTCATGGACCAGAATATGGCATAACTTGTGAACAGAATGGTAAAATGCCCGCCAATCATCATCTGGATACGAACTCTCCAGACGGTAGCTTTACCTCTTTCACGCCATCGACTCAGAGCAGATAAGTGCTACAGTCAAGGAAAAAAAAACGTGGCTGTTTCTTTTATGTGGGTATACCAATACGCTGATTGGCAGCACGGGGCTCTGGGAATTGGCCTTGAATCTGATTGACTGCACGGGGCTCTGGGAACGGGCCTTGAGTCTGATTGGCTACTGCATGCTCCGAAAGATTCCCTATCGTCTGGGCTGCCAGCTGGCGAGAAGGTTGCTAGGTGTTGATTGGAAAATGGTGTTGCAACAGTATGTTGGCCAGACACGCCATTTTCCTGGCGTCCGCCGTTGGAATTCGCCTTATAAATTGCTATTTCAACTCTTTATTATTAGGTACTCTGTACCGTAGTTAAGCCACTCAGACACAAATCCTTCCCTGTGCCTCTTGTAGCCAGTGAGCATCTGATAACGCCCCATTTCACTAGTGTTTGCACACTTACACTGTGAAAATGGATTCCCATTGTGGTATTAAGCNACATCTGATAACGCCCCATTTCACTAGTGTTTGCACACTTACACTGTGAAAATGGATTCCCATTGTGGTATTAAGCGGCTACTGAGCAGTTATTATCTGCTTGAGAATATGACTGTGGCGTCTAGCCTTTACCTCAATGAACTCTTGAATGCTTCATGTCTCTGTTTCTAAATAGCGACATTGACATTTTATGTTATTACTTGATGGCAGACTATGATTCACACTNTAGCCTTTACCTCAATGAACTCTTGAATGCTTCATGTCTCTGTTTCTAAATAGCGACATTGACATTTTATGTTATTACTTGATGGCAGACTATGATTCACACTCACTTGAGTGTATTGTTTGTGTGACTGGGCAACTGTTTATTTGATACGCCCTCCAGGACTCTGAGCCAATAAGAGGCAACCAGCGTATTGTCGAATTACGTGCAACCAAATGAGGAGATTAATAGCNCTCACGTGAGTCTATTGTTTGTGTGACTGGGCAACTGTTTATTTGATACGCCCTCCAGGACTCTGAGCCAATAAGAGACAACCAGCGTATTGTCGAATTACGTGCAACCAAATGAGGAGATTTATAGGNGTATTGTCGAATTACGTGCAACCAAATGAGGAGATTAATAGCGGCCCCACTGTGGTGAAACAATGCACAAACGAAATTGACTAGAGCTCACAGAAGACTGTGACTTCTAGTATGCTGTAAGAAAATAACACACAATTTACTCGTATACTGTAATAAAAAAAAGGTTATTTTTATTGAGTAATTGTTTCTAATTTTAGAAATGTTTGTGACATCACAAAAATTTTTAAAACTAAAAGATCCATGTTTTTAATATACCTTAAGAAATGTTTATACTATACTGACCCATATGCACGAGCTCAAGAAAAATGGCGGACAATCAACAACACTGTAAAATAATTTTCTGGTTAACTTCCTAAAGTGAAATGGAAGTCTTTAACCTATACAATGTATGTAAATAATGCCACACATCAAGCGGCAGATATAGGAATGTTCAGCGTCGCTGCTATACAAAGTTGGGAACTTCTCTTCGCATTTTACTGTCTTATGAGTAAGTAGAAAAGCTACAATGAATGTATAAGGGAAAACTGTACCATTCCCGCTTTCTCACTAAGCGTATACTCTGGTATAGGAAATTTACGAATAATTTCTTACAGTGAACTTAAACCCTTTATAGCTGTTTGTGGAAAAACCAGGGGTGATGTAAAGTGTAGTTGCGTGCAAAATGAAATGCACTGCGAGTTCAGATAATGTAAAACACTTAAAAACTCTAAAAATCGCAATTAAACGACGAAATTTTAGCAACACGTGATATATTACTCATTATCTGTTAAAGTTAATGTTTCATATTTGCACAGAACAGTTTAAGTGGAATAAATACGATTTGTAGGTACTTAATGCTATATTTAAGAGTTATGGGTTCTAGTTCCCCTGCTGGCGAGGTGTATTTTATTAAGTGGTATGCAATTCGTTTATTTATTATTAACTGTTTCCATAAATTAAATCATTATTATTACATATTTCCTGGCTACATATTCGTATGGGTGTACGTTATTGCAACATATTTGTTGTTCATTAAGAATCGTACAGGTTATGGAAACCATCCTTAACCTTGTGTATATAATCTCGTTTAGGTTTAAACTTCTGACACAATTTTACACTCGAGTTTTCTCTTAACAGAATTATGAACTCATCTCACAACTGGCCAGAATCAGGTCATCTTTTAAAAAGTATATTATGCATTTTAATTTAGATTGTATCAATAATACTGTATTTTAATATGTCGCCTTAGAAATGCTGGTATANAGTTATGGGTTCTAGTTCCCCTGCTGGCGAGGTGTATTTTATTAAGTGGTATGCAATTCGTTTATTTATTATTAACAGTTTCCATAAATTAAATCATTATTATTACATATTTCCTGGCTACATATTCGTATGGGTGTACTTCTATTGCAACATATTTGTTGTTCATTAAGAATCGTACAGGTTATGGAAACCATCCTTAACCTTGTGTATATAATCTCGTTTAGGTTTAAACTTCTGACACAATTTTACACTCGAGTTTTCTCTAAACAGAATTATGAACTCATCTCACAACTGGCCAGAATCAGGTCATCTTTTAAAATNGAGTTTTCTCTAAACAGAATTATGAACTCATCTCACAACTGGCCAGAATCAGGTCATCTTTTAAAATGTATATTATGCATTTTAATTTAGATTGTATCAATAATACTGTATTTTAATATGTCGCCTTAGAAATGCTGGTATAATTATACTTCACAATTATAAGCAGTGCCTTATTTGCAGTTGGCCAAGTTCTTTTTGTCCACAAAACAAAAATAATAAGTGAATATCTATACAAATAAATGCTTGTCGGTTAATCTGGGAGAATTCAGTAATGCTTGAAATAACATATTTTATAGCTGAGATTTTGCCATTGCTCGTAATTTTGAATTTCCATTTTAAAAATTACTGGTTTTAAATAAACCTTTGTTTACTCAATTTTCCTTAATTTTGCTGCGCATACGCCAGATATCAAAACGCAATGCTTCCTGGCCGTAGCCAGACCCCGATGCTGTTCACTCTAGTAGGAGTAATTATTCTATATTATCCGCAATAGAGTGTAAATAAATCAAGGATTTCCGACCACACCCTCTTCCTTATGTATTTTTAATGTTACCTATAGCTCGGCACCGACATCATTTACTCATAATAGCTCGTACCCCCCAACCCCAAACATCCACCCACGCCATCAACCAACAACACGATTGGTTCTGTCAGCCATCTTAGCCACCATGTTGTATGTCTAAGACCTTGACCTTGACACCAGTAACCTTAGACCATGAACACAAAAAATTGCCAAGAAACCCCAAAAAAATTCCAAAAGTTTCCAAAAAAATTACAATTTTTTTTTAAAATAATTATTTACACATTATTAAAAAAATTCTGTTTTAAACTTTTATTTCTGGAGGTTTCCTCAGCACCATGTCCAGCAGACGACTGACCCTCCTCCAATCTATCACATTAAATTAACATTCCCCTCCCCTACTCTCCCCTTAACCCGCCGACAGACAGCCCCTTCCCACACTCCTGCTAGTTTCCACCATACAATTTACTCACTGTAGTTCGGCCTTATAGTCGGGTCCACTCCACCCTCACCAATCCGTCGCCATACCTCATCTGATTACTCATATAAAGTCTACTCCCCTCCCCAACTACTACCATACAATGCACACACCCNCGTCGCCATACCTCATCTGATTACTCATATAAAGTCTACTCCCCTCCCCAACTACTACCATACAATGCACACACCCCTCTTCACACTAGGATCAATTCAGCCAGCTCTACTTACGCACTGTAGTTAGATATCTTCCTCAGCACCACTATATTGCATTGTCTATTTCGTCTGCACCCAGCACCCCTTCAACTCTCCTCGTTACTGCATTTAGGCTAGTGCGTTCCTCACACTGGCGANAATTTCGTCTGCACCCAGCACCCCTTCAACTCTCCTCGTTACTGCATTTAGGCTAGTGCGTTCCTCACACTGGCGAACCACTTTCCAGTTCCGAATGGCCGCACATGTATGCAATAAACACATCGGATGTTACAGCCGGTGGGTTTTCTTGGGGTACTCCCATTCCCAACACCATTGCGTTCCACCGCACCTCCATCTGAGTTTTATTACACCTTACTCTAAACGTATCAGTAAGCCTTGGGTGGAGTCAGTTTTGGTTGAAGTCAGTCACCCACATATCTGATAGTAACTTTACTTAACTCTTTTTAAAATAAGTTTAGTATTTGTATTAAAACTAGCGTTTNTCACCCACATATCTGATAGTAACTTTACTTAACTCTTTTTAAAATAAGTTTAGTATTTGTATTAAAACTAGCGTTTCCCCATTACTTTTACCACGTGGAATTCGTGATCCGTTACAATATTTTTCAATTAGTAAGTATGTTTTTTAAATAGAATACCTTTTATAAAATAGAAAGTGGAATTGAAGTTTAGACAAGGGCTCATAAATGCAGCCCAGACACAGATTTTAGTACTCTTTTCAGTCAATGAACAAGCTGAGATGTGAACAACTGGTCAAAAGTAAGCTGCTTTTATATTATCAGTAAATTTTGTTAAATAAAAGTGTTCAAGTTCAATTGCAACTATGAAATTTTGACTCCCCGATTTCAAACACAATAAAGAACAATTAGAGGTACGACCAGCACACACAGTTTACACGTGAGTATTACTAACCAAGAAGGTTTATGACTCAGCTAGACTCTACCTTGCTTCCACTGTAAATCCTACCGTCCACGAGTTTCTTTCCAGAACTTGCTACCGTTCTTTGATTGACTACTGCCTACNTCTTCCACTGTAAATCCTACCGTCCACGAGTTTCTTTCCAGAACTTGCTACCGTTCTTTGATTGACTACTGCCTACGTTCTTTTATTCACTACATAAAAAAAACGAGCTCTCTTAATGCTTATGAAAACTCCATATCCGCACACAAGCTGTAAAGTTCTGCAAAGAGCTTACGTAATGAACATCGTATAATTAACCTTGAACACCTGTCATATTTTCTTATTATCAAGTTAATTTTACACTTCCAAACCTTTTAAGATCTCTTAGAAAATAATTTGGCATCGTCCACAAAAAAAACCAGTGATAAAAAATACACGCAGCGTTTAGTGTGAAATAAATGCACAAATGATAATCAGCAAAATAATATATAACAGTAAAAAATTAAATATTAATTTTGTTTTCGTAATATATTCAATCATATTTAACGTAAAGTGATGTTTTACAATATTTTTCAATCTTATTTTTGTGTTTGCGTGAGATAACAGTGCATCTGAGCATGATCTGCCTGCTAAAACATAAAATATCATAACGCAAATTAACGTANTCACCCACATATCTGATAGTAACTTTACTTAACTCTTTTTAAAATAAGTTTAGTATTTGTATTAAAACTAGCGTTTGCCCATTACTTTTACCACGTGGAATTCGTGATCCGTTACAATATTTTTCAATTAGAGAGTATGTTTTTTAAATAGAATACCTTTTATAAAATAGAAAGTGGAATTGAAGTTTAGACAAGGGCTCATAAATGCAGCCCAGACGCAGATTTTAGTACTCTTTTCAGTCAATGAACAAGCTGAGATGTGAACAACTGGTCAAAAGTAAGCTGCTTTTATATTATCAGTAAATTTTGTTAAATACAAGTGTTCAAGTTCAATTGCAACTATGAAATTTTGACTCCCCGATTTCAAACACAATAAAGAACAATTAGAGGTACGACCAGCACACACAGTTTACACGTGAATATTCCTAACCAAGAAGGTTTATGACTCAGTTTGTCTCTAGCTTTCTTCCACTGTAAATCCTACCGTCCACGAGTTTCTTTCCAGAACTTGCTACCGTTCTTTGATTGACTACTGCCTACGTTCTTTTATTCACTACATAAAAAAAACGAGCTCTCTTAATGCTTATGAAAACTCCATATCCGCACACAAGCTGTAAAGTTCTGCAAAGAGCTTGCGGAATGAACATCGTATAATTAACCTTGAACACCTGTCATATTTTCTTATTATCAAGTTAATTTTACACTTCCAAACCTTTTAAGATCTCTTAGAAAATAATTTGGCATCGTCCACAAAAAAAACCAGTGATAAAAAATACACGCAGCGTTTAGTGTGAAATAAATGCACAAATGATAATCAGCAAAATAATATATAACAGTAAAAAATTAAATATTAATTTTGTTTTCGTAATATATTCAATCATATTTAACGTAAAGTGATGTTTTACAATATTTTTCAATCTTATTTTTGTGTTTGCGTGAGATAACAGTGCATCTGAGCATGATCTGCCTGCTAAAACATAAAATATCATAACGCAAATTAACGTACAGTTGCTAATTTGTCGTTTACAAATACTTCTTGGAAAGGAGGCAGTGTCAGGGAGGAATTAAACATTTTTAACTGACGGTCCACTTACAAGTCCTGAACTTGATTATAATTGGACAGCTTCCAAGCAGCTACGAACTCTTAATGGAAAACCCAGAGCCCAGCTTCGACGAAAGTAAGCATCGCTACACTTCGCATCCTCCGAGAAAATTTACATTTCAATTTCACGCTGAGCTGTTTTTGGGGAATATAAGCTCTCTTAAATCGGCAGTGCTCGGAATAGTTTNGTTTGCGTGAGATAACAGTGCATCTGAGCATGATCTGCCTGCTAAAACATAAAATATCATAACGCAAATTAACGTAGAGTTGCTAATTTGTCGTTTACAAATACTTCTTGGAAAGGAGGGAGTGTCAGGGAGGAATTAAACATTTTTAACTGACGGTCCACTTACAAGTCCTGAACTTGATTATAATTGGACAGCTTCCAAGCCGCTACGAACTCTTAATGGAAAACCCAGAGCCCAGCTTCGACGAAAGTAAGCATCGCTACACTTCGCATCCTCCGAGAAAATTTACATTTCAATTTCACGCTGAGCTGTTTTTGGGGAATATAAGCTCTGTTAAATCGGCAGTGCTCGGAATAGTTTGCATGCCGGAAGAGGGAGGGGGTCCGTCTATGAGAGCGAGTCTTGGAAAACGTTCGACTCTGCGGGTATTAAATAATAAGCGTATTATTTATCACAGTAATATAACAACTTACGTGCGCAATAGGTGACGTGATATCAAAGCTACCTCGCATTGAAGATGTTTTGTGGTTCGATGTAGGCCGGCTGTGCTGAGGAGGGGTTTCCTATTTTCTTTACAAACAAATCCTGGTACCCTCGTTTCGAACCTATTAAATTGCCATCTCGATATTTATACAATGGTTGTTGCTGGAGCATTAAGCACTCAAAAGATATAAATTAAAGTTTTTAAATAAAGTTGATTACATAAGTTAACATTAATTCGAATGTTTGCCAATAATTTACCTATGCGGAACAGGTAACCAAAATAAAATCTGTGAGCACTGCATGCACAGTATTTTGTAACGAAGTTACAATAAAGTTAACTGTTAGATTTACAGCATTTCGTGTATGACATATTCTCACATTTAAAATGAAACAGAATCAAAGCTAAATATAGAGACAAATATCAAATGCTCGTCATCCTCGTCATAATGTCACCCATGGGTCACTTTCATTCTATTTGTACAGTGACGTTTCTGTTATATATCTCATTGATCAACTCACTTACCGAGGAGTTGACACCATACACATTCCCTGCAACCGCGTACTCGCAACGGCTCGAGCTGATGCCCTTACCTAGCGATTTCTCATCACTACTTTTATGACCGACTTCGACCCAGTTACTGAATCACGGCCACCGCCAATTTTCTCTTTACCCTGCGGAGATCATGACACAAACACATCAATAGTGTCTTATGAAAAACGCCACTTAGAATTACACTCATTTTATACATTGAATTTTCTCAAAATACTTATAAATATTTAAATGCTTAATGACTGAAGCACTAATTCCCAAGTATATAACAAAATTATTCATCCCAACACATCACCTTAATGCATTAACTTTATTATCCCTGCCAATTTTAGTAATTCAATCAGCAAAATAACAAGCCATTAAAAAAAACTAAACATTCGTCGCCTGACTCCAATCTATTACGAAGTGCGTAAGAAGTGGGCAGGGCAGACGTGCCTTCTAGTTTCTTCCTGGAATGCGGTCTCTACGCCCTTCAGTGGATCCCGGATGTTTGTGAAACCGAGGGCGTCTCGGGGCAAGGAATCCATTCCGTAATTCAAGACCCCCCCACCCCCCAACCCTCTTACCAAATCTCACATTTTCTTAGTTTTCCTTGTAATAGGGAATTGATCAGCATGTGAGAGTGGCTACAAACTGACTCACCCACACTGACTCGTGAAACCCCTACGCAACTACGGAGGACAGCGATGTCTCGTAACTACATGTTGCCAACGAACTCCGCTCCAGGGGGCACAGTTACATATATTTACACATCATACAATTTTACCTGCTCTCACAATAATAACAATATAGTAATATCTATGTAACTCTCCCATGACACNTCTTTAACGCAGACAAGTTTCCTTTCTTTACTAGTTGGTCATTTCAGGTTCTTTAATAAATCAGTTACATGCATCAAAAATCACTGATTTTTGAAATGCCGTCATAAGCCAATGCTAATTTCGCATTAATACGGTTGACCTTGTTTTGCGTCACTTTACGACACCAAACTAAATCCGCTATTTGGAATTCACATTGTATTTACTATGTCTATATTACACCATCCAACAGTCTTTCAGTGGGCATCGAAAAGTAGCCGCTGGGTGTCTCTTCACACTTTCTTATGCTCCATAAGCACACTTTGCTGTTCACATCCCGAGGCAATTCCCCACTGGATGCGGAAGCTCACGGCTAAAAAAGAGTAATGCTTGGGGACCATCCAGTGGCGGCTTGNCACTGGATGCGGAAGCTCACGGCTAAAAAAGAGTAATGCTTGGGGACCATCCAGTGGCGGCTTGTGGCACAGAATTCAAAGCTATATTCAAAAAGGACCACCCTATTTGTTTATACTCATGAAACATGGTTAAAATTATCTTCACATACTTTTGTTCCGCTCCACTCAATTTGAACAAGGATAGTAGAGGCTAGTATTTATTTTTTGCACGCTTCATTCAAAGCAATGATATTACACCGTGCGCAATACAAAATAAGATGCATTGCCAGATACGAACTGTTTTGGACCGCCAAAGAACTTTAAAACTTCAATTTCTGATTTTCGCGTACTCGAACTGGCTGTAGTATATTTCATTACTATCATTATCACGAAACATGAAAAGCCATCGATAAGATAAACAAGCTATATTTTTCTTGCTGGGTGAGTGCAATGTCCCAAAAACATCCATGTACAACTTCTTCCATGGCCTATGCGTTACCTTAACTGAATGTANCTGGGTGAGTGCAATGTCCCAAAAACATCCATGTACAACTTCTTCCATGGCCTATGCGTTACCTTAACTGAATGTATACCTGCCTTGGAACCAAGAGGTTGTCTCACAATCTGACATTGAAAAACGTTTTCCTCTTAGCCATATGGCCAGCCNCACCTGCCTTGGAACCAAGAGGTTGTCTCACAATCTGACATTGAAAAACGTTTTCCTCTTAGCCATATGGCCAGCCACCGGGGTATCGTAAAAATATTTCAACAACATTGTTCTTATTTTTGTGGGAGCCCATTCACCTTTCAAACCCTTCATAGGTATGCAATAAACGACCATCTTTGTGTAGTGTGTATTTACTCGTTTGACATCTTTACATTTTCTCTACTATAAACTCCCAGTTACATACAAATTATAACAAATTTCAAACTTTAAAATATCATACAATGTCAACCTACTCACTATAGTAACAACGCATTAATATCTGTGTCACTTCCCCTCGACGCCAATATGGCGTCACATTTGGATTCCAATAATTCAACACTAGAGCATTTCTGATCAACTATTACTTAAAACATTCGCTTGTTGCTAATAATATGAGTAAAAATTTGGGATTCTGGCAGCAANATTTCTGATCAACTATTACTTAAAACATTCGCTTGTTGCTAATAATATGAGTAAAAATTTGGGATTCTGGCAGCAAAATAGGTTTTAAGTAATATGATAATTTCTCGTTTTCATTTTCTAGTCGGTATATGGGTTATAATAAAACGATTTATCTATGACCAACCACCTAAGCTATAAAAATTTTAATTAGGGGCGTAGTCTCACATTTAAGAACAGCTTGCAATACACATAAATTATGTGGCGAATATTTAATCCAAACAACCAAATAAATAGGTAGCTACATACGAATAGCCTGGAAAACATTTTATAAATGAAAAATAAACTAATAANACAAACAACCAAATAAATAGGTAGCTACATACGAATAGCCTGGAAAACATTTTATAAATGAAAAATAAACTAATAATTCTTCGTTTTTACTGCGCTCTTCCATTGATATATGGGAATATTACTTTATGGCTAAGGCCATAATATTATCAGGGTACTAACGAACATGTCAAAGGTCAATAATGAAATGATTCCTAATATAATTTATATAGAGAGCGAGAGAGAAAGATATATAGAGGGAAAAAATATATACATGGAGAAAAAGATAGATATAGAAAGAGATACACAGTGAGAGATATAAAGAGAGATAGAGAGTTACATTGTTCAAAGGAGTTGTAGCGACCTGCCCTAGTTTATATAAACAAATATATTTCAAGTATGTCACTCACTTATTTTCAAAATTGCGGCCATCTAGCTATTTTAGCACAGTAAGCTGTATCTCCGAAAACTTATAATCAATTCCAACTTAACTTTGTATTCTGGGAGTATATATAACAAACGTCAAATGTGTCTACATAGAGAAAATTTTGTCCTCCATTTTATAAGATAGTGCAACACGAATAAATAAAGTTTGTATGTAATATCTCGGGAAACAGTTGACCGATTCCTACCAAATATGCAAACAAGTAGTATTGCGACAGGTAATTTTAACTGACATGTGTTAGGTATGTCAGGCACTTATTTTCCAAATACTGGCCATATAGCTATTTTAGTTTTGTATGTTATATAATCGTAACCACGTAATTAATTCCAATGAGACTTTGTTAACTTGCCGTATTTATTACAACCATCAAATGTGTCCACAGAAAATCTCTTTTTTCTGCCATTTTGTAAAATAGTATCACATGACAAATAAAATTANAACCATCAAATGTGTCCACAGAAAATCTCTTTTTTCTGCCATTTTGTAAAATAGTATCACATGACAAATAAAATTATGCGATAACTCCGAAAAAAACAACGGATTTCTACCAAATTTGGCAGTCAAGAAGCACGATGGCCTGCCATGTAAACTGAATAACTTTGAAAGGTCAGGCACACATATTTTAAAAATGGCGTGCATTTATATATTCGAGGCTGCAAAACAAATGTCGACTTAACTTNAACCATCAAATGTGTCCACAGAAAATCTCTTTTTTCTGCCATTTTGTAAAATAGTATCACATGACAAATAAAATTACGCGATAACTCCGAAAAAAACAACGGATTTCTACCAAATTTGGCAGTCAAGAAGCACGATGGCCTGCCATGTAAACTGAATAACTTTGAAAGGTCAGGCACACATATTTTAAAAATGGCGTGCATTTATATATTCGAGGCTGCAAAACAAATGTCGACTTAACTTTGCATGCTGAGAGTATCAGTTATATCCATTAAAATTGCTTATGCAAAGCTTCATTTTCCGCCATTTTGCATGGTAGCCTTACTAGAAATAATACCTTTTTTATGCCATATCTCAGGAAAAAATAAAGTTATCTCTTTCGAATTTGGCGAAAATATTGTACTGTGGTAGGCCATATTAATTTATGTGTTTTACGTGTGCATTTCTCTTATTTTCTGAATAGTGCATATACAAACATTTTAGCTTGGTGTACTTTATCTACGAAACTATGTAACAGATTTAAATTTAACTCTGTATATGGTATCTATGACAATAATCGAATGTGCTAATAAATAAAAATTTTCTCCTCCATTTATGAAAATCGTCACATGATCAATGGAGGTTTTATAACATATCTCCAGGACCAATCTACCGATTCATATCAAAATTTCACGCAAGTGTTGCTAGAGTAGGGAATGTAAATTAACATGTGTTATGTGTGGCAGACATGTTTTAATCGGATATATATTAATAATTTTGATTAATTTATTATAACATTAAAACGTTTCAACAAAATTCAATAACATTTTGTACGCAAATAGTATTAATTAGAAGCATCATTTATGAACACAGAGATCCTCTTTTGCTGGAGTTTTTGCAAAATAGTGTCAGGTGAGTAAATAGAACATATTTCAATATTTCCAGGACAAATAAACTAATTTCGACCAAATTTTACTTAACTACAGAAGCCCATGTAAAGTTGCATAATTTCAAATAGTGCCAAACATTGATTTTCAAAATGGCGGCCATATAAATATTTCCATATATTTGACGTATCTAATTAACAATTTAACCAAACTAACCATACTGTTTGCCCTTATAGTATCTATTTGAATCATCCTGTACAGAAATTCTTTTTAGGCAGTTCTATAAGATATTAATATTAAAAATAAGAAAGTTTTTATGCCATATCTCTGAGATTTATCAACCAATTTCCACCAAATTTCTCACATAAGTGGCGTTATGGTAGTCCACATAAACGTATGTGATTTTGGTGTTTCAGACACTTACTCTCAAAGTGATGGCCTTGTAAATATTTGAGGTTATTGAAACCTACCATTAAAAACATTATACTGATACGTTTGAAGTTGATGCTCCGATTCCTACCTCCGTGATGCAGTCGATTGCACGCTAGCTTAATTTTACGAGTTCTATCTGAATTCGAATCTTGGGTAAGTCACTCTTGTATTTTAATTTTATTGGTACTGTTTCACATGTTTCTGATTTAATTACTAATGTTATTGCTTTCAATGAGACGACAACGCCTATTTACAATCTAATATTTTAAGGACTTTTATAAAATTTATTTCCACACATGCAGAGCTCATTAGTAATTAGCATTTTCTTGTTATATTCTGAATGGCTGTTACAGTTTTTCTTTCTGTCTGCTCGAAGTGATAAGCGCAAATTTCGTTATCACTTTACAAAACATCAATACTTTTTTAATTATAGATATTCATTAAATTTTAAGCCTCTTCTGTCACAAAAATTATATTTTACAGCAATCAACGACAACCTANTGCTTTCAATGAGACGACAACGCCTATTTACAATCTAATATTTTAAGGACTTTTATAAAATTTATTTCCACACATGTAGAGCTCATTAGTAATTAGCATTTTCTTGTTATATTCTGAATGGCTGTTACAGTTTTTCTTTCTGTCTGCTCGAAGTGATAAGCGCAAATTTCGTTATCACTTTACAAAACATCAATACTTTTTAAATTATAGATATTCATTAAATTTTAAGCCTCTTCTGTCACAAAAATTATATTTTACAGCAATCAACGACAACCTANAAATTATAGATATTCATTAAATTTTAAGCCTCTTCTGTCACAAAAATTATATTTTACAGCAATCAACGACAACCTAATTCATATGAAAAGAATTAAAAGATTACGGCGTTTCTTTCCAGTAAATAAATATACTCAGCAATCCTTCAGACAATGCTCTGATCTTGGATCAAGACTTCGAGCCACCATATTCGGCCGTTCAAAATGAAGTTCATCTCGATTTACAGTCATCTTACGAACTTGAATGGTGCTACAGTCTTCTGTGACGATTTAAGGTCAAGTTGGGATAACGATCTCGGATCGAGCGATGATCTTCAGTGTTGCAACCGGCCGTTAGTCATTCCGTCTGGCATGGCAGACTGCCATCTGGGCAGCATCCCAGAGGGGACCCATACTCCGAGTACCGATCCACTACTCTATGCATTAGCTTTCTCACATCAAAATTTAAATTCGTTGGCCCGAAGACATTAGCGTATGAAGTCTGTAGATTCATGTCTTCTTTGTGCCGTGTTTGTTTTCAACTGGATCACATTTCTTTATCATCGCGTAGGTTTTTCCCTTTGCGAACTGATTTTAACCATGCAGATTCACATCTGTCGTTGTATGTCCGAGTCTTCTTGGTGTCGTGATTTTTTTCGAATTAATCAGTTTTCTTGGTCCTTACTTTATTGTTTATTGGTTTTATTTTATTTTTGCGTGTTGTCGCTTTCACAATTTATTTTTTATATTNTTGGTCCTTACTTTATTGTTTATTGGTTTTATTTTATTTTTGCGTGTTGTCGCTTTCACAATTTATTTTTTATATTTGGTTATTTTACATGTACACATATATACATATATATACACGCATTAGTATAAATTCAGGATTGAGATATAATTATTTAGATAGGATTTGATTTCTCAGTCTGTTGTTGGGGTTTTTTAGTCTACTTTCCGAAGGAAAGAAAGACTTATGAGATCACTTTCCTGTCTGTGTGTGTGTGTGTGTGTGTGTGTGCATGTGTGTGTTCCCCCTTTCAATTTATAAACGTGTAAAACCGAATTTCACCAAACTCCGTACATATGTAGTACTTAGCAAGGAAACCTGACTTTTATAGTTTTCGACCGCGCAGGGAACTTACATTAAAAATGGCGATCATTTTAATATTTAGGGTGATGTGATATCTCGGGAACCCTTTAACAGATTTAAACCAAATGTTCTATGCTGACTATGCATCATGTCAGCATTAAATTTTGAAATGGATATTGTTGTTAGTCCACCATTTTGTAAGATGCGACCTAATGAAAAAAAAAATTATTTTACATTATATTTCGAAATTTTTAAAGCTACATTCTATCATCTTCTACTTATATATTTGAAATGTCATAATAACTGATCATAAATGTTTCTAAAAAGGTTATATTTTCTTGGTTAAGAATGCATAACGAATTAGAATAATTTTTAAAAATAGTTTCCCGAGAATCTAACTTTGTTTGGGCCTAAAATATACTCTTACAGTTACCCCTTGTAAATTATTATCTAATACGTTACTAATAATGTGATATTTAAAAACAGCAAAGCAAACTATTTTCACTTTTATCCGGTGGCATTACCATCTTTTTTATTAAAAATATAAAATTTTTTTTTTTTTACATTTTCTAAAATCATTGTTTGTACTATTTGTGAAAATTTAACAAGCACTGTTTGTGTAGAAAACTATAAAATATTAATTTTTTTTTGTTTTCTAAAACTATTGTTGTTCCTATTTTTATAGCTCTAATTTTATCACGAAAAGATCTATCAGTTCCTTTACAAATATAATTGTGTACATATAGTAAATCGTTAACGCCAAAATATTTTATTTTTAAATTTAAAACAAAAAAATAATGAGTTGTTTGAAATATTTTTGCAATGGGGTGAGTGATTAAGTGAAATATTTTGAACATACTTCATTGCTACAATTTGTCGTCACAGACACCTAAGTCTGGGACAGAAACAAACACGAAAAACGAGCCAAGAGTATCTGTAGTCAAAACATATAAATAATACGTATAATAAATCACCCAAAGGATTATGTCAGATTTATAACCAAACAGACAATCAATAAATAAAATCAGATCTTTTTGCAGCAAGACGGTGATTTCTCGCACATTACCGAGATAACTTCAATTATTAGTAAACTGAATGACAAATATTATGTTTCACTATGTGATGAA
>NQII01003837.1:111615-238488 GCA_002778355.1 Clitarchus hookeri | reverse complement strand
TTTTATTTTCACCACTGCAGCCATCAGCGAACAGACGAGCCGTCTAAATATTTTTCGTATCTGTAGTGGCCAATCTATAGAATATAGCAGAGGCCATCTGGTTGGAAACTTTCGGAATCTTATTCTCAGACAACGAATAAGTGAATGTGTTTATTTGGGTTTGTGGGAATTTGGATGTCCCATGGCAGATTGTAAAACTATTCATAGTTATTTGGCAATTATAGTAACTAGCTTGGTGAGAAAGTTTCGGTAAGATCAAATTTTTTTTTGGAAATCAAAGGAAAATGTTATTTCACCCCCTTTTCCTTTTCTGAAAATTTTTATAAAATGCATTTGCTCGTAGCTTGTGGGCCCTCTATGCTATGATCTAATGATTCTCTTCTTTAGATTTGCCACCTAGTTGAGGTACTTCTTTTATTTGATGAATAAGCTGTAGGCAATATTGGCACGTGACTGTTAACGATGTTTTAAAACTTATGTTAAAGTCCTCAGCAAATAATTTTCTGAAAAATTTATACTTTACTTTAAAATTGCTATTACTATTCAAAGTTCGCTAGAGTTTCTTGTTACTGAGTCTGCCAGGAAGATAAATTATTTTGGAATTCTTCAACCTACAGTAATGAAACTCAACAGCATGCAATGGCTGTATGTTGGTCATAACCCAATTTATTTTTGCTTTGTGTTTATGTGAACTTTTATAACCGCCTCCATTTTAAATAGGAGCCATCCCTGTACTAAGGAAAATTTTGCTTATCAGTTTGATAGTCTTTTCCTATGTCAAGAACAGGCACAAAATATTTTTGACTAACCCTGATCAAAGGTGTACCTTTTCCGTCTTGTAAATGAAGCATAACATGCTTTGAAAAGACGTGTTTTTTTCTTGTACTTCTTACCTTATGGACGAATTCGATCTCGTTTTGGGATTTCACCAGAACAGTAGCTCAACATGAATTTATCCTGCTGTATCTTGTCCCTTGAGGGATAGAAACGTCGATGAAACCTTCGGAAGTCTTGCATTGTTAGTGATTTCTGGAACAAATAAAACGAATGTGGACAAAAAACATATTGAAAAGCAATAATTTCCGGACAAAGCTGTTTGTGGAAATGTATTCAGATTTTGACATACTTTTAGTAAGGCGCAAAATTAACTTTGATACAGTTTGAGTGTGAAACATGATAGAACTTACTCAAACATTACTATCGTGACATTAATACATTTTTTATTTTTTATTTTTGGACAAAATAGTGTTCGGAATTGGTCGACACAGTTAAAAATGACAAGNTTAATACATTTTTTATTTTTTATTTTTGGACAAAATAGTGTTCGGAATTGGTCGACACAGTTAAAAATGACAAGTGTATGCCAGCCTCGCCCACCATATTTTGTACCTCTGTATCTGCCCTCTTTGTCCATATTTCTCTTCAGGAAGCTTGCTGTCTTTGTGGGTGGCACACACCATCTGGACCGAAACGCTCCTTTACCAACCAAGAGATTTAATAACAAGCAGTTAACTTCAGCATTTGAGTACGGTAGTCATATAACTGGTTTTATCCTTCGTAGCCGAAATTCATGAAGGAAGTTATTCTATTCAATGTTTAACAGTACCGCTTTGTTCCTACCCAATATAATTTAAAAAAACGCCGTGTATTCCCGAAACCCTTGCGCAGAATTTTGGTTTCAAGTACACTTTTGTCCTTATTTAATACGCAGCGTTTAGTTTTCGATTCAGGGTCGTGTTAACCATTTGCATGTTGGAGGTTTGTGCAATTTAAATAAGCCTACAGGAACATGACTTTCATCAAGTCGATAACNATTTGCATGTTGGAGGTTTGTGCAATTTAAATAAGCCTACAGGAACATGACTTTCATCAAGTCGATAACGTATACACGTGTCGAACCTAAATACTACCACATTAGCTTAAACTGGTACTATCATTCTGAGAATTTGTTCATCATTTCGGGAATGTTAGTTTGTCAATGCATGCCACGTTTTCTAAATGTTGTTAATCTCTGCAAGTTTTCACATCTACCGCAGTTTAATTGAGAAATAAAACTGACCATGGTATTTGATTATGTTAGCATTCGTTGGTATGGATACACCAAAAGAGTGGGGGAAGGAAGTGCAGAATAGAGCGAATGTAGTGCACACTGGCAATGTGGTAATACATTGGTAGTTCTCGTAGATGCCTGATACGCGGCCTTCATCATGTAGAAGGTAAGGGATTGCAAGGAGAGGGGAAACACAGTACCTGGAGGAAACTCATCATTCACCGGCAACGTCCGCTATATTTCCCATATGCGGAAATCCGCATCCGGGTCTCTGGCCAGGGACATAACTCACATCGCACTGGAGTGAGTAGGTGTGTTTACCTCACAACCTCTGGAGGTTGGTGTTGCACGGCGAGTTCTTAATTGTTACATGCACTACAGCAGACGAATTACTTGCAATGATAATGAAATGCAAAACATATGAACGCTGTGGCGTGAAAGGAAGGCGCAGTCGCTTATTTTTCTCAAAGATTAGTTAAATATTTATTTAAAATTTTCACTTACGTCATCATTCTATGCCAATTGATAAACAATGGGAAGGAAAAGCTTGCGTGTTGAACTAATATTAACTTGAATTAAGAAACAACATCCATGTACACATACAAATTATGATTTCATATCCAGAACGTCGCTGTCCAAATGTTAAGTCATAGCTAGTGAGGTAACGGAGGCCGTAACTTACAACCGTTAAGGCGGTAGCCCACTGTGCATCAGGTTTGCCCACGCACTCAGCTATAAGATATTTAACCTTATAAATATTTTCTGATTTGAAGCAAGTGTGCGTTTCAAACGTTAATACGCCTTTCTCAAAAATATATTTTAATAATTCAATTTAAAAATTTTATCTTCAATATCTAATGAGCTCTGGTTGGTTTTATTCACAGAGTTCAAACAAAATTTTCCGGATCGAAAGAACAGTTTTTCGAAGTAAAACATATTCACTTTAGTATAAAGTTAATTTGCTTTTTGCGAGAAAGATAAGCGCGGTTGGTCGTACGTATAAAAAATTACAGAAACTTTGATTTAAGGGTTGGTAAGGGTGCACCTGGGCTTGAACCGGGACCTCTCGTATTTTTTCTACTACTGATTTGTTACGCAGTACAAATCTCTCGTGAATATATACTAGATCGTCCTTACAAAATTAAACAGAATCAAATGATATTCCGACTATAATTATGTAGTGTATCTTATAATTGTACAACTTTAGCGCGTCGGCATAAATATACCCTGTGAATCACTTCAAACTTTTTTATTCGTCCCTTGAGCTGCATCTGAGAAGCCACGTCTGTAATATCCACATGTAAGAATGAAGAACACATACGTTACTCTTTAATTAAACACACATAAAAAATATATTATGAGTTAAGTATTCCTCAGCATAAAACAATCGTGGTATAACAAAAGTGGTTTTTGTTATTGTTCTCAAAAAGACGCACATTTGAGTAACATCCCAAGCAGCAAAAATATTAAAAGACATAAGTTATATATTTTTAAAATTATAAAATATGTTCTGAAAAGGTTTTTGAAACGTTGATCAAATATGACAGCAATATTAAAGCAATGCTATACGTGCTACAAACTCATTGCAAATGAAATGTTTTTGCAGCATATTAACAAAGTTTCAGAAACATTCTTAAACGTTTAAGAAAATCTGAGAAATTTATTGTGATAATATATTTAAAATATTTAAATTATATTTTAAAACGATATTGTAACAATATATTTAAACTCTTTAAACTATAATTTAAAACATATTGTAACAGTACATTCAAAACATTTCACCAAAATTTTACAAATGTATTGTAAAAATGCATAAAAATATAGGAGTTTCAAGTGTTGTAACCTTTTTTTCTTAGATGGTGTCATTAAAATATTTCTGAAACATCTGATTATAGCCTTTTCTACACAGGGACANCTGAAACATCTGATTATAGCCTTTTCTACACAGGGACATTTGTGAAGCATTGTGGTGTGAGAACAAGGCAGTTTTGTGGGTACTTTCTCCCGAAACGTGTATCCAGGTACCTCAAATAACTGTCTGCATTTAGAGTCCGAATTATGTTAAATGGCTCTGTTTTTCCAAAATGTGTTAATTTATATATATGACAGACCTATACAACTTTTCTGACTTCATTTATTACTGACAATGATCTGTTTTTCTACTGCATGGAAAATTGTAAAACATTTAAGAGAAACTTAAAGGTATTTTTCATCAGCAGAGCAAACTCAAGAAGTGTATCGCTTATCTATTTGCCAACAAGATCTCAAATTGGTGAGAATTTTGCACTACTTGTGTATATTACAATTATACATCTTCCATTATTCCCTTCCCTTCACTTTTAAGCGCTAGGCGTAGAGCTAACTACTACCAAAAAATTAAACAAAAGAAACATCTTGCATATTATAGAATGATATTCTCCAGATGAATAAACTACACAATTTATAGATCAACTTTGGATTATATGTCATAGTTACAGGATCTACTTTATGAAAGTTTCAAACAACTTGATGGTCAGCTTGTCATCAAAAGGGCAGATTTGTGTGAAACACATGGACAAATTTCAAGATCTGCATAATTTTACAAAATACATATATGATGTATAATATATCTGATGATGTTGCATTAAACCATTTTTTGAAAATTCGTCAATTTAGGCAACCTTTCTAAATGTGCCTTTGTCTGTTAGCTATATACATTCGACAAAATTAACTGATACGCTAAATTATAAATTAAAGAAACAAAGAATTAAACATAGTAAAACATTAGGTAAATTGTACCTTATTTGTTTCTTTGTTAGAATGGTCTAACTAAAACTTTGTATTTTCTTACTTTTTTTTATCTTTGGACAATACCATTCTCTTCCATCTATTGAACTATCTCAAAGTACTAGCTTTTTTTTATTGAATGTCACAGTTATCTCCAATACATTAATACTGCAATTAACATTCTCAATATTCCAGCCTTATCTCCTAAATTATTTGTCCCTCTAAGTAAAATTTTTATTAATAAATGTTATTTATTTTACTAAAAAATATGTTTTTTAACAGTTGTGATTTAGTGCACAATAAAGTTTCATCTTTAAATCATTTTTTCAGAGAATACCACTGTGGGAAACCTATGATTCTTCGAGTTCTAAGTAACGATACACCATTGAAGTATCTCTATCAGTCCAGGAAAATTCTAAATCTACGTTATAGTATTCTCAAAAGGGGCTAAATATCGGACTTTGTTACTCCTGTAAATTGGTAGCATTAATTTTATTTTAAAGTGACATATCCACCCAAAAAATGTAAATCATTTTAATAAAAGTCTTTAACCAAAAATTTGATTCTGAACACAACAGAGAACCTGATTGTTTAATGTTATATATCTGTTATACCATACTACTGAATATTGGTAATGAAATTTAATGGTTAACACAATTAAAAGCTTTAAATAAATATGGAAATATACCAACTACCTAAAATTTATAGTACACTGAAGGGCCAAAAAAACTGGTACACCTGCCTAATATCGTGTAGTGCCCCGCGAGCACGCAGAAGTGCCGCAAGACGAAGTTGCATGGACTCGACTAATGTCTGAAGGTATGCAGGTGGCATTGAAATCTGCGCCAATTTGAGAAAGGGTTGCACGTCTGTCACGTTTAATGATTCTCGTCAGTCGTCGTTTGCCACGTTCGTTCACGATTTTTTTCCGGCAGCAGCTATGTCGAAGATTTGATGTTTTACCAGATTCCCAATATTCACGGTACACTCGTGAAATGGTCATACGCGAAATCCAAATTTTATCGCTACCTCGGAGATGCTATGTCCCATCTCTCGTGCGCCGACTGTAACACCACGTTCAAACTAACTTAAATCTTGATAACCTGCCATTGTAGCAGCAGTAACCGATCCAGTAATTTTTCCAGACGCTTTTTGTCTTATATAGGCGCTGCCGACCTAATCGCGTTACTCTGATTGGTTCCATACCTCTGTTATTTGCATACGCACGCCTATACCAGTTTTTTTTTTTTGCTCTTCAGTGTATATAGAATACAACGTTTTACTCTAAAGTCATATAATGCTTGTTTAGAAGATTTGTGTTCTATAGAACGAAAATATTTACTACCAATAACATTATTTTCAGTAAGAAAATGCATTATTTTTCTATAAATATGCCTTATAAAACTTTTAAAACATTAAAGAGTGAACAAAGCAACGGGTCTTTAAATATTATTCATTTAATCACCATTTTTGTGAAGCGGAATGATTTTAGCATACTTTAGTTTCTCAAGGAAAAATCCTTTGGAAGACCAGGATTAAATATATATGTTTGTGGACTAATTATAAAATGCATGCATGACTAAATTAAATTTTTAAGAACATCATCTAGGCCAGTAATGTGCTCTTTTTGCAGTGAATGTATAATATCTAGAGCAAAATATTTTTTGAAAATAGTGTAAAATGAAATGTTTATTTAAGAAGTGTAACGGCTTGTTTACTCCCACACATGTTAGAGTTTTATTTTAATGCATTGGGAGACATTACATGCTAACTTTGAATGCTCAGGTCATTTTTTTCTGTCCGCGGTAGGGAGCCAGTTTTTAAGCCGATGAAGGCTAAACTGCACTCCTCGCTGGGAGTGTAGTATGTTCTCTGATTATGGTAGACATGAGTTTGATCGATGAAGAGTTTGGCTTTTGGGGAAGTACATGTTTTAATTAAAATTAAGTGGCAAAAAATGTTATGGAGATATGATAGTATATTAATTTCATTTCCACATATTTATTTGAAGCAAGAGGATAATATTTTCATAATTACATCTGCCTCAGCCATAACGGATAAACGTTTATATTGAAGGAGAACGTAAAAGATAAGGTCCTTATAAATGTACCGGACCCGTCAAGTTTTGTACCAGACGTCCTGATCACGCCAAATTAAATTGCCGTGGTGAATTTAATTATTATTTTTAACAATAATTCAAGATAACTTAAAAATCAAGTAATAACTTTAAATCCAATGATAACTACCTATATAATGTAATATAAATAACAAATAAAATTACAGTTATTCGGTAACGAAAAGTAAATATCAGCTGATTTGTTAGTTACAGCAATGATTTTAGTTGCTTTAGATGAGAAGTACCGATTCAATTTTTAAACAATCAATTATACCTACTACCATTAAAATTTAGGTTAATGATTTCTTGTCTACATTAATTGTTTTATTCTTAAAATAAATTATATCCACATGGTATGGTTTTGTTACATGATTAAAATTAATTAGATTTAAAACTAATTCACTTTTTGGTATTTTTTGGGGCATAAAAGGAGATTTTTTGGTAAACTCTTCCATTCCTGAAGTGGTTTTGGGATAAAAACGTAATACTTTGACTGTCATGACGTCACAAAATGGCAGCCGCCACATGTCATTCTAAACTCTTTAGCTCCTCCCACCCATCCTCTTGCCACTGCAGGATCACTTTCATTCTACTGCCTCACTTGTAGAACGTCTTTTTCCGCTAAAGCTGTAATATTCTGTTCATCTCATAGTGACTAAAAGTCGGCTATAAATAAGTTACTCAGTCACTTTTGAAACAGTTGTTAGCAGTGAAACAGGTCCGTATTTGTCCACGAGAGCTTCGTTATCTAACGTGAACAAAATTATTAGCGTTGTCCATTAGAATCTGTCAGTGTACCGAAACGTAAGTATATTAGAAATTCATTAAATTATATGATTGATATGATCAATAACTGTATTCGGAAGCACACTTCTTCAATAATTTAAAAAGTACGCCATCATAATTTATAGTCAACTTCGGTTTCAGGGAACTTGGTAATTTTTAACTTTCTTCTGTAAATGTATATGGAAGTGTTGTCATAGCAGACCATACGATGGTATTATATATCCGAACCCTTGTGTGATGGTTGACATTGTTATTATTGGAATAATTTTTTTAAATACGAGCAATTAAAAATAATTGCAGTTCATAATGAACCTGAGGGATTACTTATAGTGTTTAAACTTATTCTCGTACACAGTTGTAGATTTTCTCCGTTTCACGGTTTTAAAGACAGTAGTTCCTTGTTGCTTCAATTTTATTTTATGTTTTGGGAATAGGGACTCTAATGTACTTTTATTTTTTGCTGATTCTGTTACTACCTAATATGTTTTATTAGCCTACTTTCCGAAGGAAAGAAAGGCTTATGAGATCACTTTCCCCCCCTCTCTCTCTCTCTCTCTCACTGTGTGTGTGTATGTATGTATGTATGTGTAGGTGTCTGCGTGTGTGTCCACCCCTTTAAATTTTTTAACGCGTAAACAGAATTTCATCAAACTCGGTACCCATATAGTACTAAGTAAGGACACCCAATTTTTATCATTTTGAACCACGCCGGGCATTTACATTCAAAATGGCGAAGAGTTTAATACATAGGGCGATATGTCATACCTCGGAAACTATTCAACCGATTTTAACCAAATTTTGTACACTGACGGCGCAAGTTGTAAGCATTAAATTCAGAGGTGAATATTGTTGTTGATTTGCTATTTTAGAAGATAGCACTACATGAAATAATTAAGCTTTTACGTTATACCTGGAAAACTACTTAACCTACTTTCGCCAAATTTAACACGTAAGTAACACTACGATTGGCCAGGTAAATATAAGTTATTGAACTTAATTATACACATATTTTTTTTAATGGTGACTTTACAAATATTTTAGGTTTATTTGGCATAACTACCATAAACATTTTACAAATTTCAACCAAATTTTGTACGCTAACAGTTTCTTATATAAGCACCATATGGGCGAAACAACAATTACTTTTGCCCCCCATTTTGGAAGATAGTACCACATGAATAAATAAATTTTTTATGTTATATCTCAAAAATACTCATTCAATTTTCTTCAAATTTGGCAATTACGTAATACTTTAGTAGGCCTATTTAATAAAAGTAAATAAACTTTGACAGGCGCTTTTTAAAAATGTTGCTTATAAAAATATTCATAATTTATTTGGTATAACTACCATGCAATTTGGCCAATTTCAACCAAATTTGTACTCTGACGTTATGTATTACAAGTATCATATAAGCTAAACCAAACCGATTTTTCAAGACATTTTGAAAGATTGCACCGCATGTAAAAATATACCTATTACATTATATTTCCAAAACAATTCAACCAATTTTTGCCAAATTTGGCACGTAATAAATACTATGATACGTCACGTAAATATAAATAAATGAACTTTATTAGGCACTCACTTTTTATAAAAGGGCGGCCATACCAATATTTTAGGTTTATTTGGTAAACTTTTTCCGCCATTTTGTATGATAGCTTTACATGAATTAATTAAGTTGTTGTTGAAAGTATCGGGAAACAATTGATGGTTGCATACCAAATTTAGCAATCACGTAGTTCTGCCGTAGTTGATTTCGACAAATATTTTTCAAGTATGTCACACACTTAATATCAAAATGGCGACCATCTAGCTATTGTAGCATTGCATGCTATATCTTCGAGAACATTTAATTAATTCCAAATTAACTTTGTATGATAGAAAGTATGTGAAATAACATAAAATGTATCTCTACGGAGAAACTTACGTCCTCCATTTTGTAAGATAGTGCCACACGAATATTAAATTTTTTTAATTTCATATCTTTGAAAACAATTGACTGATTCCTACCGAATATGACAGAACAAACAGTACTGCTTTAGGTAATGTTAACTGATATGTTTTAGACATGTCAGACAATTATTTTCAAAATGGAAACCAAATAGCAATTTTAGTTTTGTATGTTAAATCGTCGAAACCATGTAATTAATTTCAACGAAATTGTTTATGGTAACTGTGCGACGCCAGCGCCGTCGCGCCTCAAGTCTTTGGTATTTAAACTCTCCAAGGTGGCTTTCTCTATGCTCGGCTCCGCTCCGCTCCCGTTTCCTCCCTTCATTACACTCCCTTGTTTTCGACTCCTTGCGCGTTGTCATTTTCTTTGGTACAGTGGGCAAGTTAATATAAGTCATCGCAAACTCTGTACAGGTCTCATTCTTATTCTACACATAGCCTATGACTATTCCTCGTCAGGTCGACGTCTGATGGAGCTGCGAAATTATTTGCAATATACCATAAAGTGTCAGTTTACCCATCCCTGGGACGTAGGTGTATATGAGGAAATTTTAACTTATTTCGTTGTGGACGCAACTTTGCCTTTGGGTCTGTTTAAGTGTTTTAATAATTGTGTGGTGTAACTTTGTGTAGTGTTAGGTATGCAGTGAGTTATTCCTTTTTCTTAATTGTGGTTTTGGTCCTCTGCTTAAATTTGGTTTTGGCTTAACTAAATTCTAGATTTTCTGCATTATTCAGTTTTTTAAATTGTGTTTAGTGTTGTCTGCTGCCAAAGTTTACGTTAAAGTTTTTATTTTTTAATNTTTTGCTGCATGTACACGACTCACCCGTTGTGTGTACAAGTAACCTTTAAAACGTGGTCGCCCTTTTTAATTTTAATAGATTGTAGCTTTAAAATATATTTGGACTGCCTCCAACGATGTTCTATTTTCATGTAAACTTTAATTATAGGTTTTTAATGTGTATTTCTAATAAAGGAAGCTTTACTAGGCTTCTTAGGCCCTCCTTTGTTTAAATGCTCCATTAATAATCTCTAGTCATCATTATTGATATTTAAACAATTTTGAAATATTGTTTATAATTATAATGAAATATTTAATGTACTTTTGATAACGTCAATTTTGAGTAAGGAGCTTATGTAATATTTTTACGTTTGAAATTTATTGTGTTACAATTTTTAAATTGTTGTATGCTTTTTTTTGGATCTTCAAAGTTTTAGTGATGAACGATTTTATATGAATCAATATGGTACTGCCAATTTAAGTAAATTTTGTATCAAAATAAATAGTTTAACTTTTTTTGTCTAAAGATATTTGTGCTTCAACAGAAATAATATCTAAGCGCTCTCTACTTAATTGTTACGCATATATTCCTTTCGTATTTGCTGTATGCAATGGCACAGGTTGGTTTCATCTACATATTGAAGAAGGACGAACTCATCAACTTTTTTCTTGACCTTGAGTATGACGTGGACGAGGTCTTGACCGTAGTTGAGCTGCTCAGAGCTGCTGTGGGCTGCTGGCGCAAACACCTTTCAATGGCGCAACCCTCTAAGCGGGCGATCCTGGTAAATGTCCCCAGCGGCCCGCCTAAAGTAGACAATTTATTCATGCTGTCCCTCCATAATCGCTCTTCACTGACTTCCTAAGAAACAGTGTGAATTTTGCAATTTTTTTCGTGCGGTGAATAAAACATCTGGTTTGTGTTTGAGTTCTGAGGGCAGTCTTTTCAAAGCCGTTACGATCAAATGTAAAGGATTTATTTTAAAGTTACTCCATGAGGAAATAATGTACTTAGAAGGTGGTACTTTTGTGGGCTTTAAGCCCCGTGTGATCCAGGCATTCCGTGCGTTAAGCACCAATGTGAACATGACTTTGTCATTAGATTTCAAAGGCCGGGTGAGCCTATGTATGATTTTGTTGATTCCGTTTGTGCATTTCACGATGCTTTATGTTTGCAAATGAGTGAAGCCGAAATAGTCAGTATTGTTGTCGTTAATTTGGCTCCCCGCGTATGTTCTCAATGCATGCTTGTCTCCACTCCACGTAATTTTCCTGAGCTATACCAGTTGGCTGTAGGTGTTCAAGGTCATCTTGTGGCCTCTAGTGAATACCATGCTTGATTTTCACCTCCTGTACGAGCCGACCGCGACGGCAAATCCGCGCCATCCGGCCGCATTTGCATTATACAGGTGGCGAGCAACGCAATTTTTATGAGCGTTGGAGTAATTGTGCAGCTCGAGGACATGTAGCGAGCAATTGTAAATATAGCAGGCGTACGACGTCAGCGAGGAAATGTTTTCGTTGCTGCGAGTTCGGGTACCTGCGTAGTTCTTGTGAAAGACGAGAAACAAACTGTTACTGTAAAAGGGCGTGGGTCATCCAGTCGCGTCAAAAATTAAGTCCCGCACACTGACAGGAAGTGTGCGGTGCTGATCACTTGTGGGGAACAAAACTTTTCTGCCTTGGTTGACGCTGGGGAAACCCATTGCGTCATTTGTGATTCTTTTTTGAAAAAACTCCTGGAGTTCATGATCATTTCAAAAGGGCGTGTCATTTGTATGTCTGAGAAACGTTTTTGTATCGCTAACGGCGACATCGTTTGGAGTAACATAGTTGTGAACCCACACTTCAAAATATGTAGGTTTTCCTGGACGTTTTCGTTTTGGGTATTTTCTCATCTGTCACATGACGTGATCCTAGGCCTTGAATTTTTGGGAAAGACTATGGCGTCAGTTAACCTGGTCGAGTTTGATCTTTATTTTGGGTTCGTTCCAAACATCAGGATTGGACTGCAGGTTGACGCGGTTCCGGGTGTTTTCTCCGTTGTTGGATGGCACATGTTCTGCCACTGATTTTCAAGTGTGCTTGAACCAGTCGAGGGAGGGATTTAGTGATGTCATCTCTCTTCACATTAGTAAATGCGATTTTCTCCCCTATAATTTCTCGTGGATGGTTGACATTCCGGTGAGCGACCGCTATTTTAAATGCCCCCCTCTTAAGCTCCAAGTATTTCCAGATATCATAAGTAAATATTAGAAGCAGGTGTGATAGTTTCCTCTACCTCATATTATTGTTCACCGGAATTCTTGGTACGAAAAAAGAATAGTGACAAGTATCATTTGTTGGTTAATCATTCCCTGGTAAACAATAATATTCATAAGGATACCTTCTCATTGCCGACAATTGGTTGCGCCCTTGAGCACTTGGACATAGCCCACGTATTTTCTGTTTAAGATTTATACGATAGATTTCACCAAAGTTTACTGGATCCTTCGTGTAAGAAATTTACACTTGAGAGTCAATATGAGTTCACGCGTATTGCCACTTCGTTAGTCAAGCATTGTCGTGTGTTTTGGATCATGTTTTGTCAGAATTAAAGTTCAAATTTGTCTTCCATTACATTGCTGATATTATTGTTTATAGAGATCCCTTGATTCTTATTTGTCTTATTTGCGCCAGGTTTTCCTTAAGATGCGGGAAGTAGGCCTGACTGTAAATCTAGATAAAGTCACCTCAGGATACAATATGGTGAATTTCTGGGTTATTTGCTCTGTGAGGGTCATTTGATGATCGATCCCAACCGTGTGGCCCCTATATTGAACTTCCCTCGTCCGAAGACAATGAAGGGAGTGCAGAAGTTTCTAGGTATATTGAGTAATTACTCCTGCTTTACTGATATTTTTTTACGAACGGTCAGAACATTAAACATTTTTAAAAAAGATTGCAGTAGAATTTCAGTGCGGTCAGGATCAGGAGTAGGCCTTCTCTCGGTTCAAAGAAGAGCTTGTTTCTCCGTCGGTGCTCCTCCTTCCGGTCTTTACGCGCCAATTTATCGTCCAATTTGATGCCTCGTCACTAGCATAAGCGCTATCCTAAGCAAGCGAACAGAGTTGGGTTTGGCGCCAGTTGCCTTTGCTAGTCACAGTTTAACTGAGACGGAACGCAGGCTTGGAATATATGAAAAGGAAACCTTAGCATGCATTTAAGGACTAAATAAATTCGCTTCGTACATTGAGCATGACGAATGCGACCTTTACGCACACAATCCGGTTTTGATTAGGATCCTGAACAGTTGGGTAAACTGGGTCGTTGGGTGCTCCGTCTTTCTCGTTTCCGTTTAAAGGTTCATCATGTCCGAGGCTCAGAAAATTAGGTGGCTGATGCCTTGTAAAAATGTACGATTCGGCTGATTTTGAAACGGCCGAGGGGCAACTCCTGAGACATCTCTTAGCATTATACAGGATTTCCCGAATTTTTTGTTATGTTGCGTCAGGCTCAGGCGGATTACGGTTTCTGTGCTCAGGTTCTGAGCGATCTGAGTAATGGTGCTGTACTATCTTATGTGTTAAATGATGGTATTTTGTATTTCACAGGTAAGAGTAGACGTGCTCGTAAAATTGTTGTGCCTGAGTCACTGAGACTTATGGCGTTGTCCTAATGTCATGATTTTTGTGCTTGGCGGACACTTATGTGTCAGCAAAACCTCAAATAAAGTTGCAGTTCATATTGCCTGGCCTAGTCTGAGGGGTGACGTATCAGATTTTGTGCGTTCATGTGATCTTTGTCAAAAGTTTAAGCAGGCTCAGAGTGTCAATGTTGGGCAGGCGGTAACACAGATCCCCCAGGCTCCAAGGAGAGATCCCCCAGGCTCCATGGAGCCCAATTCACTTGGATATATTGGTTAATATAATCAGGCCAAAAAAGGGTAATATATGTAATTTAATTTTGTTGGGTACCTTTATTAAGTTTGCAATTTTGTTGTCGTTGAGACACATGAAAGCTTCATATATTGTCAAAGAACTCACCGATCAGGTGTGGAAAGTGTTCAGTGCTCCTGAGAAAATAGTTACGGATAATGCAAGTACTTCACTTCTGATGTATTTCAGAAAATGTGTTTTCGCTGGGCTATCAAGCATTTTACCTCCAGTCCCCACGGAGAATCAAGTTACGCGATTCAACAAGAATATTAAGGCCTGTTTAAATATCTTCTATAGCCAAGGTCATTCATTGTTGGATCAGGATTTCGATTTTATAAATATGGCATATTGCATGATTCCACGGAGTTCCACCCTCACACCCATTCCTTGGTCGTCCACACAGTCACCATTTGCTTAATATTTGGAATATCGCCCCTTTTCCTTCTCCACTTGGCGATACTGTTCGGGATCGCCTGCTCGAGGAGGTCCACCGTAGGCTCGGAGCAGCAAAGCTGCAGGTCACGGCAAAGATGGATTAGGCCAAGTTACCTGTCATTTTTACGCTAGGGGACCTAGTCCTTTGCAAAAAATATGGACTGGCAGATAAATTAAAGGATTTGACGGGGAAGCTGATACCAAAGTTTGTCGGCCCATTTAAGATCAATAAATTTAAAGGTCCTAACACAGAGAGTCTAGTATTGCCACATCCAACAGGCTATTTAGGAAAGCACAAGTTTCTCAGTTCAAGCCGTATTCGCAACGAAAGTAATTGTAAATTTCTCATGTTTGTACCTGCAGTTTAGTTGTTTTGTGGAGTTTTGTTTGCGCACATAGTTCACCTGCCCTTGTTCCTTCCAGTGTTATATTGGTTGTTTTTATTTTCCTCATTTTAATCCTTGGTTTTTTTTTATCCTTCCCATCTTCCCACCGAGCCGAGGTAGGACCACTAATCACCGCAGTCGTCGTCAGCTGAGAAGTAATACTGGTTTCCTGCTGGAACTGGCAGAGGCCCACCTGGTTTATTAATCTGCAACCATCGAGTTGCCGCCGACTTTGGGACCTTGTGCTCGGGAAGAGACCACTGTGAAGAGGCTGAGTGATTTTCCACCTACCTACCAATCATCCTCGGGTATATCGTCGACAACTTCGTCAAGGCTACTTGAAGATGGGACTGATTACTCCGCATTTATATTAATTGTCAACGAACTGTCTAATGTAAATGTCTACGTGTATCCAGGAAATCTATCTTGCATATGAACTTATTCTCTTCTCTTCGATTTTACTTTGTGCCTACGTATACTTCTGTTCATGTGTACTGTTTGAAATTTTCTTTAGTCAATATGTTTAGAGACTGGTCGCTAGACCACAGGTTTTGGGGTGTGGGTTGCGACGCCAGTGCCGTCACGATTCACGTCTTTGGTATTTCAACTCACCGAGGTGGCTTTCTCTACGCTCGACTGGGCTCCCCTCCCGTTTCCTATCCTGATTACCCTCTCTCGTTTTCCACTCCTTGTGAGTTATCACTTTTTTGGTAAAATGGGCAAGTTAATATAAGTCGTTGCACACTCTGTACGGGCCTTATTCTTATTCTTCGTCTAGCCTACGACTTTTCCTCTTTAGGTCGACGTCTGCTGGAGCTGCGAGAAGATTTCCAATAAGTCATAAATTGCTAATTTTCCCATCCTTGGGACGTAGGTGTATATTAGGTATTTTTATCTTATTTCTTTGCATGTGCAGTCGCAATGTGGAGGAAGACGAAACAATGAGTTGTGGACACAGCTTTGTCTTTTGGGTCTGTTTGAGTTTTTTAAATAATTGTGTGTTGTATCTCTGTGTAGTGTTGGGTATGCAGTGAGTTAGTCTTTTTCAAAATTGTGGTTTTGGTCACCTGCCTAAATTTGGTTTTGTTTAAATTAAATTCTAGCTTTGCTGCGTGCTTCGGTTGGTTTTATCGCACAGTTTTTAGTGTTGTCTGCTGCCCAAGTATGCCTTAAAGTTTAATAGTTTTTGCTACGTGTCCACGACTCACGCGTTGGGCGTAAATAAGTAACCTTTAACGCACTGTTGTCCTTTTTTCTTTTAATCGATTGGAATTATATTGCGTCTTTATTCTGCCTTCATTGATGTCCTAATTTTATGGAAATTTTATTACATTTTTAAAACGTGTATTTTAAATAAAGAATGCTTCACTGCGCTTCTTAAGCTGCCCTCCTTTGGTTATATGCTCCATTAATAATCTCTAGTCATCATTTTTGGTATTTTAACTATTTAAAAAAAATTGTCTTTATTAATAATAAAATATTTAATGAACGTTTTAAAACATAATTTTTGAGTGAGTAGCTTATGTAATATTTTTACGTTTGTAATTTTTTGTGTTACAATTTTTAAATTGTTGTATGCTCTTTGGTATTTTCAAAGTTTTAGTGATGAACGATTTTACATGGATCAGTATGGTGCTGCCAATTTATGTATATCATTGTTAAAAATGTACAATTTAACATTGTTTTGTCTTAAATAATTTGTGCTTCGGCACAGCTATATATATATATTACAACAATCAAAGTGTACACAAATTCTGTTTTGTCCGCAATTTTGTTAAATAGTATCACTTGAAAAAATAATATTATGTGATCTCCAAAAAAACAACCGATTTCTGCCAAATTTGGCTAACGATTTGCACTATGGCAGGCTATGGAAACTAACAAATTTTTAGACGGTCAGAAACAAATATTTTCTGAATGGTGGCCATATAAACATTTTAGATCCAAATTTTTTATCTACGAAACTGCGAAACTAATTCGAACTTAACTTTGGTTGCTGACAGTATCAATTATATCCATCAAAATGGCATTCTCCGCCATTTTGTAGGATAGCCCTACATGAAATATTATAGTTTTTATGCCGTATCTCGGGAAACAACCAATCGATTTCTTTTTAATTTTGGCAAAGACGTTGTACTGTGGAAGGCTATATTAATTTATGTGTTTTAAGAATGTAGTTAAGTTTTTTTTCTTAATTGCTTGCAATTAAGCTTAATTTTACGAGTTTTTATGAATTCGAATCCCGAGAAGTTATTCGTGTAATTTAATTTTCTTTGTACTTTTTCACATGTTTTGGGTTTCATCTCCATTAATATTGCTGTCAATGAGACAACCTATAATATAATCTTTCAAGAACTTCACTAAAATTTATTTGCACCCATGTAGAGGAAAGTAGGCTTATTAGTTATCATTAAATTATTGTTTTTATTTTTGTAGTACATACCTTCATTAGGTTTGTATTGAGTCTAGCAATTTTGTACGACTTCCTTTTGTGTTAACGGTACATTTTTGTTCCTCTGGTAACTTATAATATCTTTGTTAACGTCAGGGCAATATGGAACTGCTAAGAAAAAAAAAGGGATTTTTTTTTAATAAGACAGCGGAATAAAGGAATTAAATTATGTGTCATTTACATCAGTTTGTGTCTTACACTTATAGCCGCTGTTAATCTCTGATTTTTTATTTGAATTTAAAGAATATTTTATACCCCGAAATTCCCGATATTCTTAAAATCAGGTATTTTGTGGTTTGCTTCTAAGCATTCGTCTGCTAAACCTTGTAGTATCAAAATTTTATGTTGTCTTGCAGTGTCAAAATAAATTTTATCAGTGAAAACCTGTGGGTTTCCTTTATATCAGGTTAAGAGATTAATTTTTTCTTTAGGGTGAGAAAGCTGAAATATTGTTACGTTTGGTTTATTATTGCTTTTCAAATATTTTGTATTAATGTCACCACCCAAAATAATTGCTATGTGATAGTTGTGTATTGAAGAAAGGAAAATGGTTTTTGTTTTTGCTTTGGTTGTCCCTAGGTTAGCATGTAGCATTCCAAATGCTTTTTATAGGTTGCAAATTTTTTGCCATATGGGCGTTATAGTTTTTTTTTTTTAATTATAATTCCTTACAATTACAGGATTGATTTTTTTTTTGGATTTAACCACATTCGGCATGAATCCAATATATTCCTTTAACTGACAGGATTAGAGAATAACCCGTATTTCCTGTAGTATATCTTGATTGCTTCCTCTATTTCTATGAGAATACCCTGGCTACACCTGCCCGACTCTACGTAAATCCTCAGAGCAGTCTTAGGGGCCATGGAAAGGTTCTATCCGCGGAATTTCCGAAACATACAATCACGAACAAAATTTGAAATACTTTACATATTTCGATGGGACTTGCTTTATTAACTATATGTTTGAATTAAGAGCACATCGTATACAGCAATAGCTGATATCGAATAAAATATTGCTGACTGTTTTTGAATAGTATTTATTGACACGAATGTCGCAGGTAAAAATTAAATGAACAAACGAGCCGTTGTATACTATTACATTTGTTTAATGGCATACAAGCAGAAATAAATTATTTTTGTTTAGTTTTGTAAAGTTTCTAAGTAATTTTTGTTATGACTTCTGCATGTAACGTTATCTATGACATCACTGAAAAACGCATACTTCCTATTCCTCCTGTTTAACGATTTACGTATAGATAAGTCAAAAACATTTGAAAATTATAAGGGTGTATTTGCAGGATATCGATAATAAATTTTCCATTAAAACTCATGTATGAGTTAAAAATAATAAAGCAATTATTAAACCATTAATTGTCATACTAAGTCAATTTTATAACTTCATCTTCTAAATTTTCACAAAATATGAAATCTTTTGCCTAATATTTGGATAGAGTAAATATTTCGAAGTTTAAAATTTTTTTTTATTAATATGTAACATTGTTATAAGTTCGAAATAAATTGAAGTTTTATATTTTTTATTCTGGTTATTAGCAATACTATTTTCTCAGTATCATTGCCATCAGAATGGGTAAACTCATGGCTGATATATCAGGTTTGAGAGAAAACCTTTTGCTGGAAACTTTGGTTAGTTAACACTTGCTGTAAGAATACATAAATTACAAAATATCTCACTTCTGAAAATTAAATATTTTATATTTGAAAAATGCAAGAAATGCATTAAAATATATATGTGATCACGATAATACATATTTCTTCCTTTTTTTTAAAATTATTTTTAGTATAAGATAATTTTCACTCATTGTCGATGTATGACCAATCCAGAAGTTTGCAGCATTATCTATGATAGTTATATTTTAGAGCAAACAATGTTAATACAACTAATTTCCCCTCTGTCTTACTTTTTAATGGTTGATTACTTGAGTTGCGTGTTTCGAAAAGATTTACGCTGTGGTTTTTTAAAATGATAAAACCAAAATATATAATATTATATATTGCGTATAATGTATCCACTGTGACCAGTATTCGACTAAAAAAACTATAATATATACTTAGTTAATTCAAAACCGTTAACTTACAATACTTCTTCGTCTGTGCTGTGGCTTCAATTCTAAAGCTAAGGTAATTCTCAACAATAACCATTTTGTTGTGAAATTCGCAGACACATGTATTTTCCATTTTCTGATGTTATAATGAAGATTGTTTGAATCTATTGCTTTAATACGGTAAGTGACGTGATACTGCGTAACGAGTGCTCGTGTTTGTTTTAAGGGTGACGCACTGATGTGTGTAATGAAAAAAAAAGTAATATCAATTAAATATTATTATTATTAAATTTATTGTTCAATAAATTCTGTACCTTTAACTATCAAATATCAACGGAAATATGAGGTTGTGTTCTTTATAAACCGTAAAAACTCAAATATTTGCTAGGCGATGAAGGCAGGTTTATATAAAATAGTTCTTTGGAAATATCCAAATTTTTAGCAGAGGATGGCGCAATTCTTATTTCTTTAAGGCCGTCGTGTCGACAAACGTTAAAACCTGCAATCTTCGGAATCCAAGTCTGACGCCTTGTCCATTAGGCCACGTGGTCGTTTTGGAGAGTGTGATCTCCCCGTTTTTCTTTTGAAGATTAAGATCACTACACAGCCCCGCACAAAATGTACTTGAATAAGTGTAACCATAGTTGGCCTACAGCAATTTCGTTCGTTTAAGGCAAACATATATTCAAATTATCATTTAAATCTACTTGTGAAAATCCTTACCTGAAATTATTCATTACTTATGATTCCTGAGGATAATAGAAAGGTGATACAGAAGAGTGAAGAATTGTCAAAATGAAGTTGCGTTTAAATGTGTCATATCCGACACTGTGGTTGCTCGTGACAGTTGATAGGGTAATGAAATATCACTATAACATACTGAAATACTCTCGTATGACTTTTGGTCATGTTTTGCAGCAAGAAGGGAGGTTTATAAACTTTGCTCTTCCAAAATTATCCAAAGGGAATACACAAACCTCATGTCAGATGAAAAAGCAGAGAGTTGACAGGCATGTTTAATCTTGTCAATTATGTTTGCTCATTGTCATTCAAATTTGTGTTTGCTATTTGTCATAATTATAGTTTTATTGTCACATGAAACCATCGGTAGTGGCAGTTTGAATGTAACTGCATTTACCGCAATCCCTTTACTATCCTTAACATATTTTAATAGAAGCACGAATTCGAAGTTTCTTTATTGTTCCATTATTCTTCTACACGGTGGCATAAATTCCAAGTTTTTTAAATTTTTCATTGCTCCTGGTTTCATTACGTTATTTAAAATATAGAATTTTTATCGAAATATCGATATATAATATTTGATAGCTCGAAAAATAATTTAAAAGTTATGAAATACATTTATGTTCCTAAAAGAGACTCAGGGGTTCCACTTGTCAAAAGGTAAATTTTTAAAGCAGTGATTTCTCAATAATACTTGTAAAATTATAATTACGTGAATTCTTCAGCTAAGCAACAAATGACGTATTATTCACACTCTTTGTTCTCTGCCCAGTCATAATGTAAATTGTGTAATTTTGAAACACATGTCTGTAAAACAAAAGATATATCATTCGGGTTTCGGACAATATTTTCTTAATATCCAATTTTTTTAGATGTTTAGTTTTTAGAGGTTATCGCATTTCCGTTCATAAGCCAACATCGAAATTTTTGAGAAACGATTACAATACGAGAAAGTAAAACAAAACATTCGTTAGAAATAATAACTTTAAATGTCATATTAAACTTAGAACTATATTCACAATATAAAATAAAATATTTTTCCTACGTGTTGCAGGAAATTATAATTATAACCTGTGCAGAATGAAAATTACACCGCTTTATGAATCCTGTTTTTGCTTTAATATATTAATGTATAATTGACATTTTTCATTATATCTAGTAGTTCACCTACATTTAGGCAAAAACATATTTATTGAAGTAGTTATCAGTTTAAGAACAATGTTATTACTGAGCTTTAGGAGAAAGAGTTCATTATATCCATAACGAGGCCAATAAAAGCTATAACTGTTCTCTTTGGTAGGCTAAGACTGAGCACTTAAATTCTACTAATATTATAAATGCGAAAGTCTGTGTGTATGTGTAGGTGTGTGGATGTGTGTGTATGTTTGTTACCACTCAGCTCCATAATATCTGAACGGATTTTGATGAAATTTGGTATGTAGGTACTTTAGGTCCTGGAATAGGGCATATTATACTTTTTATCCCGGAAAATTGTACGGTTCCTGTGGAATAACAACAACCTTATTCTGCAACGGCTGGGAACGTGGCCGAAATATTTTTGTCCTCTGGTGTCAAAGTTTATTAGGCCACCCAAGGACCTCTGAAATGGCTTAACGACTGCTATAAATCGATAACAACCGGCACCGAATATTTAACGTGCCCTCCGAAGCCCGGAAGCGCTCAGATGTTATGCCACTAAACGGTCACCCATTCAAATGTGTGCCGCTGGGAACGTTGCTTAACTTTTGTGTACGTACGTACACTAATTTCTAAAACTACAACTTGATGAAATTTACGTTTTGATTTTCACACATCGAAAGCGGAAATGTGCTAACTACGGGATAGTTGCAAAGATACACTCTAAAAAACAATACCCCACCTCTTGGCTATCAGGTACAAAGTATTTGCTTCCTTTTGGGTTGCTGCAATCAGTTAAAAACCTAGACCAGCATAGTATAATTTTATAATTCTGATTTCACATTAATGAATCGTCTTTATCCAATTTATTTATTAGTGTATCACTGTAAAACTCAATTGTATCCGGACAAAGCCGGGCCGGTTCGCTAGTTCTACATAAATGTGCTCTCTAGTATAGCTTCTTTACATTGTCGAGTTATTATCAACATTTTCTACAACAAATGTACNTCTACATAAATGTGCTCTCTAGTATAGCTTCTTTACATTGTCGAGTTATTATCAACATTTTCTACAACAAATGTACGGAAAATATGTGTTTTGTTAAGTTCGCTAGCAAAATAGAAACATGCTTTGCTTAGATACTAATAAGATTCAATTCTTACGCTTCATTTAAGTACATTTGTGGTTATTTGCTTCCGTCCGACATACTCGTGTTTAGCATTTTCAAGCACACTTTATGTCACACATTATTATATAATGTACAAAGTATGAACAAGGTAGGCTTTTTTAGTCTGCTGACACGTGCGTGTGGAAACTCGCATTTCCTGCCACAGTCTATGCAACGACTTCTTTGTTGAGGAGGCCAGCAGTATGTTTCTCAATCCATGCACCTTAGCGTCTGGCGTATTTTCACTTCTTTCTTCGCGCACATCCAACAATGTTTTCCTTGTTCCCATTTTCTTCACCTAATATTCAACGGGTGACTTTGCTAGCTGTTTTTGGCCCCAAAACTGAGCAATTAATTGTCGCTGGCCCGCCTTTATAGACACACGCTGCTCCACTGAGTACCGAACCACTATCTGATGCGTCACGACAGCAGACACAGCCTAGAAGGTACGAGAGAGAGAGAGAGAGAGTGAGAGAGAGTGTGTGTGTGAGAGAGAGAGTGGTGCCATCTCCAGTGACGTCACCGGACCACCTCCAATGACGTAACCGTGCTTTTNCTTTCAGCACTGGTAATTTATTGTCTGTGATGTCTTCGACTCCAGGGTTGTAAAGGTTTAATTTAGGATAAAACTTTTGCAGATTCTTTTTTTCATTTTCACTGTGACGCATGTTTTTCCCTGATTTTAGTAGGATGTAGTATCGCTATGTCGCGCAACAGTAGGTTATGTTCAAATTTTCCCAGTACACAACCTGAATCTCGTTCAAAATGTATAAGCTAAATAACAAAAAGCTTGCTGTAATGGGTAAGATTAAGCAGAGGACGTACGATGTAGATATACTCGCCTATACCCATGACTACAATACTACGTAAGAATACACTCAAATTAAAAACGTATCTCGCCTCTATTCTTCCAGTAATCTTCTGTATCAGCGACTTTCCTGCCGGGATCACGCCATGCGGAGGAAGCATGTACGTATTTTCGATTCCCGTGCTCCCTGTCTGTGAGTCTGTCTGTCGTCAGTCATTACCTGCGCAGTCAATTGTCTGCTCCATTCCATTTGCGCCCCCTCGCTCCCCTCCTCACAGAGCTGTAGAGGGCATTACAGGAGCTCCTTTGCCCACCAACCGTGCAAACAGCGTCCACGCTGGGTGCTGCAACAATGATCCATGGACCACCGCGCTGCCCTGAGGAGAGGACACTGCAGCCGTTATGGTGAGCTCTAAGTCTCCGCCCACCGGCCCGTGCTGCTCCGCCCACTTACCGAGTCCGCGAAACCCGATCATAGATATTCTGCAGCCGTCTTGATTTCGTTTTCCCGTGGTTTCCCGTGATCACTCCAGGCTATTGCTCGGGTAGTTCCCTACTACAGGCCATTATCGATTCATTTCCCGATCCTGCTTCTTTGAGCAATTTTCGCAGTCTCTAATGACCTCGCTGTTGACAAGCCGTTAAGCCATACCTACCTAGTTACCTACCTACATGCAGTATAATCTTTGAAACTGTCTTGGGGAGCTGCAGTCGCTTCGAATAATGCAAACGCCGGGAACTGAAGGCAAAATGAAACAAAACTGAAAGGTGTCCCATATTTAGTGATCTATAACGTGTGTGTGTGTGTGTGTGTGTGTTTTTTTCTATAGCCAAGGAAACAGTTTTTCCTAATTATATGTCTGTGATGTTGTAAAAGGTTTTTCGGTATTTTGTCTTAGTGTGTTTTGTGTGGGCATGATATTTATTTAATCTTATTTAATCTCATGGTCGGCAATGGACACAGTCCAATCTTACCAACAAAATAACATGAACTTTCCAATTACATTATACTTCAAAGATAAATTGTATGAGTTCAGACGCCTATGAAGCAAGGGGGTATAGCTCAGTGGTAGAGCATTCGACTGCAGATCGAGAGGTCCCTGGTTCAAACCCGGTTGCCCCCTGCTTGTATTTTTGAAAATATAATTTTACTTTATGGAAAAAAATACCGACAGTCACTCTATTGATACATCCCAAGTGATGTTATTCTTTCGTGATGAATAAAATTCGACGACGTTCTTCAGAACGAGGGCACTTTGTTCGACCCCATTTCAGCCCCATAATCACACTAATATTCTGGTTCAGCACGCACGTCATCACATAGAATTCCTTCCTATTTTGGAACATATGTTAAAATTTGAGTGCACAGCTACCCGTGTTTTGTAGTTGTGTTAAGTTCTAAAATGCTAATATTTACAGGCCTGGAAACTGTATTTCGCATTTCACGCGAAAGTTTGGCAAATGCAAAATTCACGCGGTCTGCATTATACCATATATACCACGTGTGTTGTGAATCCTTNCACGCGAAAGTTTGGCAAATGCAAAATTCACGCGGTCTGCATTATACCATATATACCACGTGTGTTGTGAATCCTTCGTTTACTAGCTACGTCAGTTTCTTCTTTACTCATAATTCACTGTAAGCCCGCTTGATCCCATAAACGGTAAGCCTGACATTATTTACTGGACTGATCAGGTACAACTGTTCTGGGCATCACGAGACCAAGGTGTCCAAAGTGTGCAGAACACTCATCACCGCTAAACATCTCTTTACTAGATGTTTACTCTAGCCCAAGTGATAGGAATTTTAACACTTTCGATCATGACGACATCTTGGAGGTGAAATTAATTTAAAGAAGATATAATGTAATATATGGAAGGTACAACAAGTGATAAAGATTTTGATGCACCAGCACTGCGATTTAATAATGTGGAACGCATATTTTGTAAAATTAACTACATTTTCATTATCTTTCAAGTTTTGTTTAGCCAACAAAATAATTTGTACAGTATATATATATTATATAACTTATAATGGCTTTAAACAAACGCGTAATCTGTGGACTTCTGTAAATATTTTGCTCGCTGAATATTCGTCACTATCGATGACAGAACATAATAAATTCTCTATATATTTAAATAATTGATAGCTAAACATGAATAGAAAGCAAGGTATTAACACCAAACAAGTCGTTAAAATCTTTTTAGTTGATACTATCAATTGATGACTTTATTTCTGTCATGTTTGAAGTATTTAATCCTTTTAATGCTAACATGTTAACTGTAGATTTAACTCAGAGTATTGGCGATAAGAAAACTTTGTCTATTCAGAACGATATTTAAAACATGGCCATCACGTACTCTTCTAGTACAATTTATCTCATTGTAGCTAGCCTGAATTTGCAAGTTCAATTTACAGTAACGTCTCAGAATAATTATAATCTTTCTATGTGCTATCACGTAACGAAGATATAAGATTATATTTATTTATTTGTTTTTTATGAAGACGCGTTTTGAAAGGCACGCGGCACAAGTCCAACTAACAGCCAAAAAAATAATAAAATACATATTGCTGCAGTTTGAGTTTGATTAATACGTTAATTACGAAATAATCTTCCCGAGGTCCACCATTTTTGTAAAATTTATTGAAATTTATGTAGAGGGAGCCGATGTGGTTTCTCTGGCAGGAAAAATTCNCACGCGAAAGTTTGGCAAATGCAAAATTCACGCGGTCTGCATTATACCATATATACCACGTGTGTTGTGAATCCTTAGTTTACTAGCTACGTCAGTTTCTTCTTTACTCATAATTCACTGTAAGCCCGCTTGATCCCATAAACGGTAAGCCTGACATTATTTACTGGACTGATCAGGTACAACTGTTCTGGGCATGACGAGACCAAGGTGTCCAGAACACTCATCACCGCTAAACACAGCTTCACAGAAATACTTAATGCAGACATCTCTTTACTAGATGTTTACTCTAGCCCAAGTGATAGAAATTTTAACACTTTCGATCATGACGACATCTTGGAGGTGAAATTAATTTAAAGAAGATATAATGTAATATATGGAAGGTACAACAAGTGATAAAGATTTTGATGCACCAGCACTGCGATTTAATAATGTGGAACGCATATTTTGTAAAATTAACTACATTTTCATTATCTTTCATGTTTTGTTTAGCCAATAAAATAATTTGTACAGTATATATATATTATATAACTTATAATGGTTTAATTAAACAAACGCGTAATCTGTGGACCTCTGTAAATATTTTGCTCGCTGAATATTCGTTGCTATCGATGACAGAACATGATAAATTCTCTATATATTTGAATAATAGATAGCTAATCGAAATCGATGTTCACATTTCAAAACATGAATAGAAAGCAAGGTATTAACACCAAACAAGTCGTTAAAATCTTTTTAGTTGATACTATAAATTGATGACTTTATTTCTGTCATGTTTGAAGTATTTAATCCTGTTAATGCTAACATGTTAACTGTAGATTTAACTCGGACCATTGGCGATAAGAAAACTTTGTCTATTCAGAACCATATTTAAAACATGGCCATCACGTACTCTCCTAGTACAATTTATCTCATTGTAGCTAGCCTGAATTTGCAAGTTCAATTTACAGTAACGTCTCAGAATAATTATAATCATTCTATGTGCTATCACGTAACGAAGATATAAGATTATATTAATTTATTTGTTTTTTTATGAAGACGCGTTTTGAAAGGCACGCGGCACAAGTCCAGCCAATGGCAAAATTAATAATAAAATACATATTGCTGCAGTTTGAGTTTGATTAACACGTTAATTACGAGATAATCTTCCTGTGGTCCACCATTTTTGTAAAATTTATTGAAATTTATGTAGAGGGAGCCGATGTGGTTTCTCTGGCAGGAAAAATTCAGTTTTGGGAATTTTCGGGTCACTAGACTGAATAAACTGGAATTGTTTATATGAGAATACGGACTTTCACTGCCTGATGCAAAAGTGAGACTGTTCGGTCTACTGCCCTTGTGATAAATAGGAAATTTAATTTACGCATTATGGCCTGCATGCATACTACATTGAGGTTTTGGATTGTAGCAGCAACTGGTACCCGTGAGCCTTTTTAGGGGCGATTTTCGAGGGTCCTCAAGAATAGAGGAGCTTATTCCTTGATTTGATTCTTCTGCCGACGACTAATGTAGTGATAATATGGAAGGGTCTCCGAGTCCTGAAGCTGCTTGATCTGTATCCTTCCAGCTTTTCATTTCGGCATATATACAATTGGTTGTGTAAATGTACTTATACTTACTTATCTATATATGTATATGCGAATGTGTGTTTGCATGTTTGTTTGCCCCTCTTTCACGTCGCAACGGAGCAACGTATCAATGTGATTTTTTGCACATAGATAGTTGGAGGACCGGGAAGTGACATAGGCTACTTTTTATCTCAATAAATTATCTAAAAATAATTTACAAACAATAATAATAGTGATTCAAATCGGAAAAAAGTTTGCTGCCAGCGCGCTCTCTAAACTGTTAAAGAAGTTGTCTAAACAGTTAAAGAAGGAACAATATAATGTAGTAAAGAATTGTCTAGAATAAAAAAAACCCAAAAAAAACTCCACGGTAGCATATATGTATCTATATCAGAGAAATACCAATAAGTGTTTTTACCAGAGATTAAAATTGTCCCTCATTCATTACCAAATTTACTGGGCGCATGTCTCTATTCGCCTGGAACGATTTCGGGAAACCATGGAAAGCCAAAATAATAAAGGCCGGACGGGGATTCCAACCCCGGTTCTCCCGAAAGCGAATGTATTGGCTTGCCCCCTGCGCTACTTCGCTCAGGCCGTTCCATGAAAGATAGACGGCTGCTTTTCTGTACTGCAGTAAAAGTTGGTATAGATTACTTTTTATCCCAAAAAAATATCTCATTCCCTGAAAAAATTTTGTTTTTAAATTAGCGATCGGGGTACAATGCTGCGTCAATGCTCGATATATCTATAAGTATTGATATGGAAAATAACTTATCGATTGATATGTAACTGAAAAAAAATCCGTCCTTGCTATATATAGCCTAAATATTATATAAATGCTAAAGTGTGTTTGTTTGTTTGTCCTTCTTCGACGTCGCAACAGAGCAACGGATCGACGTCAATTTTTGCACAGAGATAGTTGGAGGGCCGGGAAGTGACATAAGCTACTTTTTACCCCGAGAAAATTTCTCATTCCCTTGGGGAAATTCTTATTGGAAAATGAAAAAGTACACAAACGAAATAATGATGTAACGTCACAACCTAGCAGCATATCGACGTAATTTCTTGCACAGAAATAGTTGGACGGCTAAAAGATTATACTGGCTACTATTTATCGCAAGAAAATATCTCAAAAAGTTACTTTCCCGAGTCGGTTTACCGTACGCGGACGTGGAGAGCAATGGCATTGGCGGGTGGAAGCGTCATTGGCAGTGAGGGGGGGGACCTTATTTAAAAAAAACCTACACAATAATTCTGTAGTCCATGCAAGCGGAGCCGCAGGCACAGCTAGTATGTTCATATTTGACCGTTGCAATACTTACAATAAAGTCAGTATCACATTTTCATACAGTCCCACCTTAATTCAGTCCATATTCAACCAATCCAGGATGTTCTAGACCACTCAGTATGTCCCCATGCACAGTAGTACTCTAAGAGTCTGGTACCACACCCCCTTGTAAGTCCACACCACACACAACACTGATCTGCAGTCATCTCGCACCCTCCTCTGTCATCGTCAGTCCTCTGTCCTCTTTGTTGTTGTCTCCTGTGCTGTCTGCCGCCATCCCTCACTATGCCAGACTTCAGCCAGATAGCTACCGTAAAAACTCCTGCTCTCTGGTTGCGGGGGATATTTATAGTGTCGTCGACCTTAGCCCTGGAACTACTTTACAGATCGGGTTGCACCGAGAAAAGAGAGAACTAGAATGTTCTTGTTCATCCTCTCAAGTTGTAAATTCCTCCAGCAGGAGGTGGAGGGGCTGTAACACCAGCCAGGTTGGCTGTCAATCATTCCTCTGCTACCGGGAGCAGTGAGCAAGTCTGCCTGGGGGAATGGGAGAGTCAAGGTTCCCTAGAATAGCCTCATAAAATCACAGCCCTCGTTAAATCAGGTACATGTAAAATGTGGTCCCAACTGTATTCAGATTTAATTGTGTAGATCTTGAGGACTGGCCTTTTTAATTTCAAATTTACTCCAAATGAATTTTGGTTTTGCCACACTTATCNCAATTTTACCGTAATATTTAAAACAATTATAACCATTAAAAATTTATTACACAAGATTTATTGTGAATAATTTTTCAGACATTTCACGTATTTGACAGGAGTGAACTTAACAAATGTTTTCCTCTGAATAACAGCAAACATTGGCAGGCAACTATTTTCAGGCCATGGAATTGCAATAAATACGGGCTATTTAGTTTTTAGGGCAATTTTTAAAATCAATATCATATGTAAACATGTTTGGAAACTACTTGCGTTTCTTGAACCATAACCTCTTTATTCAATATTCAATACACTGGCAAACTATACCTTAAATTTACAAAAATGTTTACGGAAATGTTTACGGAAATGTGCAGTTAATGTAAGGAAACACGCTTCGTGAGGATATAAAACGGAACCGAACTCCTTACAAGTAAAAATATAGAGCTTCTTCGTGTTTCCAGTTGCTCCATATTTCGGGAACTAGCATTGCCGACGCAGCACGAAGCGTTTTAGAGACGATAACTAGAAAATTACAGTTGAACTGGNTATTTCGGGAACTAGCATTGCCGACGCAGCACGAAGCGTTTTAGAGACGATAACTAGAAAATTACAGTTGAACTGGCAGTTAGGATATTCACTTTAAATAAACATATTCTTTCAGAAATCAGAAAGCAGTACGGGTCACCTGAAAGAGTTAGAAAAATTTCAAACACTGAAACAAAACTACAAATTTGAGATGTTTTATGCTTCACTTTTATAATAATGGTTACTACCCTCTAATCTCAGTATGTGGTAGCAAAGTGATAATAGAAGNTTTTTTTGTAATCTCTATTTATAAGCTGGCATGTACTGCAACTACCTTTTAGCTAATATACGGAGAGATCCGGTGAAATCACAGAAACATTTGTAAAATTAGTGGAAAGTCCATTATTTAAAAATAATAACTATCTTAAATTTTTTTTATATATTTCTTGATTATTTTACTTTCCATTAATTTCGGGGAAGTTTTTTAAACTGTTTGTTCGACGCTATTATTTACCTGTATACGCTTCCACTGGCATCCTAAACTCTGTACATCACTCTCTTTGCCTTAATAATTGTTCTGACGATGTCCAGCATAATGTAAGCTTCAAGTAAGNCTAAACTCTGTACATCACTCTCTTTGCCTTAATAATTGTTCTGACGATGTCCAGCATAATGTAAGCTTCAAGTAAGACTTACTCTCGACAATCTGTGAATGTCTTATAGTGATGTCATTAAAGGCACAATTTTTGTTCTCGTTGTTTTGTTTCTTTTTAGTTAAATACTTCAGAAATATCACACAGCTCTAGCAGTTACAGACGTTCGATAATGCAATTTTGAACTTTTTATATTTCCGTGATTAAAAAACGAGTTGTTCTGAATTTTGAAATTGAAAAAGAGAGACAGAGGCACAGAAAGAGAGACAGAGAGTAAGAGAGAGAGAGAGAGAGATATATGATATACTCTTTCAGACCTTAAATATCTGCATTATTTTTCCTCATTCAAATAACATTTATTTTAAAGAAAGTTTATTGCTATTATTCGGAGTCAAAAAAAGTCATGTTTCCTTGTCCTATGGAAATGTTTTCAAATTATTATTTTACAATTTTTCGGATTTTACGGAAAGCTCTACTCTNATGTTTCCTTGTCCTATGGAAATGTTTTCAAATTATTATTTTACAATTTTTCGGATTTTACGGAAAGCTCTACTCTAGAGAAATGTCAAGAGAAAGTATTACATGTTGCAAAAATATAGAATATAAAGATATACAACTTACTTTATATAACANAGAGAAATGTCAAGAGAAAGTATTACATGTTGCAAAAATATAGAATATAAAGATATACAACTTACTTTATATAACAATACTATACTATCGTATTAAATAGTTTTCAACCAAACTAATTTTCATTGCCGAGATCTTAATTATCTATATTTCATACACGTAGACACTACAAAAATCATAATGCCTTAACTGTCAAATGCAAAAATCCGAAAATAAGACAAACCGTTCCCAATTATCTACGATCTTTTAAATAGTTTACATGCAGGAATTTTAAAAAAAAATTGCTAAGGAACTTCATGGAATTAAACCAAATAAATTGGTTTTTACTTGTACACCAGTAAACAATTTTATGTTTTCACTGAGGCTCGTTGAATCAGCGTAATTTTCGTCTGCAACAGGCGTGTCACTAAACACACGTTGTTATGAACACAATATCATTTTTTAAAGATCTTTCAGCTTCTTTACTGTACCATTCTTGCGTAACTTTGTTTCTAGATTCATAGACTAGCACTCTGTATGATTCTTAAGTTCCTACATGTAAATTGCGTTATTACAAAATTTGCGATTNCTAGATTCATAGACTAGCACTCTGTATGATTCTTAAGTTCCTACATGTAAATTGCGTTATTACAAAATTTGCGATTTACTTTCTGCTTCCTACTTCGGTTGTAAAACGTTAAACAAAATTTTTGATGGCCCATTTAATTCACCGAGACGTTTAGTTTTATAATACACTGGAGAGCCAAAAAAACTGGTATATGCATGCGTATATAAATAACGGAGGTATGGAACCAATCAGAGTAACGCGATGCGGTCGGCAGCGCCTATATAAGACAAAAAGCGTCTGGCAAAGTTGCTAGATCGGTTACTGCTGTTTCAATGGTAGGTTATCAAGATTTATGTGAGTTTGAACGTGGTGTTATAGTCGGCACACAAGAGATGGGACATAGCATCTCAGAGGTAGCGATAAATTTGGATTTTCGTGTACGACCATTTCACGAGTGTACCGTGTATATCGGGAATCCAGTAAAACATCAAATCTTTGACATTGCTGCGGCCGGAAAAAGATCGTGAACGAACGGGACAAACGACGATTGACGAGAATCATTAAACGTGACAGACCTGCAACCCTTTCTAAAATTGGCTCAGATTTCAATGCTGGAGCATCAACAAGTGCCAGCGTGTGAAATATTCAAGGGACCAACGATCATTGATATGAGCTTTCGGAGCCGAAGGCCCACACGTGTACCGTTGTTGACTGCACGATACAAAGCTTTACGCCACGCCTGGGCCCGGCAACACCGCCATTGGACTGCTGATGACTGGAAACACGTTGCCTGGTCTGACGAGTCTCATTTACAATTTTATCGGGCGGATGGACGTGTAGGGGTGTGGAGACATCCTCATGAATTCATGGACCCTACATGTCAACAGGGGACTATTCAAGCTGGTGGAGGCTCTGTCATGGTATGGGGCATGTGCATTTGTCATGAAATGGGATCCCTGATACGTCTAGATATGACTCTGACGGGTGACAGATACGTAAGCATCCTATCCGTACACCTGCTCCCATTCATGTCCATTGTGCATTCCGACGGACTTGGACTATTCCAGCAGGACAATGCGACACTCCACACGTCGAGAGTTGCCATCGAGTTGCTCCAGGAACACTCTTCTGACTTTAAACACTTCCATTGACCACCTAAATCACCAGACATGAACATTATNTCCAGGAACACTCTTCTGACTTTAAACACTTCCATTGACCACCTAAATCACCAGACATGAACATTATTGAGCATATCTGGGATGCCTTTCAACGTGTTGTTCAAAAGAGATCTCCACCACTTGCACTCCTATGGATTTGTGGACTACCCTGCAGGATTCATGGTGTTCAAATACTCCTACATTCCTTCAACAATTAGTCGAGTCCATGCCACGTCGTCTTGCGGCACTTTTGCGTGCTCGCGGGGGCCCTACACGATATTAGGTAGGTTTACAAGTTATTTTGGCCATTCAGTGTATGTATAGAGTATAAAGATTAACACTAAGTAAAATTTAAATTTATTTAAAAAAAAACCTAACTAATATTTTTGTAGTCCACGTGAGCGTAGTCGTGGGCATAGATTGTGAATTTTAACTTCTAAATAGTTGATGGGTAGAGGGAATTAGTTCTATGTATAGTATTAATATAATGTATTATACAATTTTTTTTTAATTTGGTTAAAATGTTTAAAGGAACGTAGTTGCCGAATAAATTAATAAATAAAAGTCAATTTAAAAAATGCAACAAAAAACTATTTACATGAAAATCTATTTTTCGTATTACATAACTCTTACTGCTGTTTGAAGTTTAAACATCTTTGTTAGCACTACTGAGTTGCCCCATAAACATATACTATAAGAAAAAAGGGAACTAATTTGTGCAAAAGACGTAGCCTTCGAAACTGTACAACTGGAAATTTTTGTAATTGACCGAAGTGCAGATATAGCAGAATTTAACTTAGTAATTAAGAGTTTTACATTCCCGTTCCAATTAATAGGTGTTTCATATTTAGAAGAAAAAAATTCTCTTTCTTTAATGTGCTAAATTTTATTATTATGGTTTATATATGAGTTATTTATATACTTTATTTCAAAGTTTTCTGACAACTTAAGTTTACTTGACTTTGTGCCTGTGTTTTATAGCATAGTCAAGTTTTTATATAAGACATGAAAAAATTTCTGCATAAAGAGATTGTTTCACTTATCACCTTTAAAGGAATAACTTACAAAACACACTAGTCTATGTTCTGACAACATTTATTTCGGCACTATTTCACCAGCTCTTCGATGGCACGAAAAAAAAACATATAATTTAATGTTTGAGTGGGGTGACGAAATTAGGATTTATTGGCGTCTCATAAAGAAGACCACTCAGCTAACCATCATTTTCTTCTTCGATATTCCTGTCATTTATGTCAGATGTTTATCATTGTATAACGCGAGTAAACCTTTTTGCAAAAATAAATTTATCAGTGTGAATATGTCATCGTAGGGGCACGTAAGTCGGTACAGGGGCAGAACATGGTAGCAGTACACAGAATACACNTCAGTGTGAATATGTCATCGTAGGGGCACGTAAGTCGGTACAGGGGCAGAACATGGTAGCAGTACACAGAATACACGCAAATATTGTACCGTACGAATCATGTATTCCAGGGGACCAACACTTGCGGAATGCGCTTTGAATGGTGTTTGACCAACCATAGCACGAAGACAGGTGGTCATCAGTACGGTTGAGCGTGGAGGCATACATACATCGGGTGTTCTCCAAAGGAAGATCTGGTCAGAGCTTGTACAACTGATTTTCCGAATCCGCCATAGTTTCCTTTGGCCAAANATGTTCTCCAAAGGAAGATCTGGTCAGAGCTTGTACAACTGATTTTCCGAATCCGCCATAGTTTCCTTTGGCCAAAGTTGTCAACCAACATGGTCTCAAACGTTCTTGATAGGCGAGAGGTCTGGGGACTTTGCTGACCAAGGAAGCATGTGGACTCCACGAATTCAGGCCAGAGATACCCGCGTTGTGTGATCGCGGAAATTTGGGGTTTAAAGCTGCACCTAAACCTAGCGTTACGCACATGCTGACAATAGCGTGGGACGAGTCTGATTATCGCGTTGATGTCGTTCGGGCCGCTCATGGTGGTCACATTGAACATTTGTGAAAGTATGGTAAACAAATTTCACGGTTCCACGGTTCATTTGATTGGTCAATCAATGTTATAGGCTGTTTGGTTTTGATATTATAAACTTTCAAATTGGGGGTATTCCTTATTCCCATCCTGTTTATTTATATATACACATATCCACACGCACCCATACATATGCATACATTCACACACATTCATGCACATACATTCGCATACATACAGGCCAATGCACCGGATATGAAAATGAGGGGTGGTGGTGTGGTAGGGACAAACCTTTGTTAACTTCGCTATCAGTATCAGTTTCGCAGTGAATATTATTTTCTGGTATAGCCCATTTATAAACCCCAAAACACTCATTATTTCAACAATTTCTCACTGCACATTTTTTTTTTCATTAAAATTCCACAACTCCCGCTTTTTTTCATTTACCCCCCTACCCTGCCCCTTTTTTCTACAATATATCAAACATTCCAAAATATTTTCAGAAATGTGAATGGTGGTCAAAACCCCATATTGCCCAATCAATTAACAAGTAAACTACCGCACTTGTGTTAGCCGTAGACGGACATCAGACACTAGTTGCATAGTATATTTGTATTCGAGTCCGAGAAAATCTCTTCAAATTACCAACTTTAAAGACATTACTTTACGAAAACTTGGCGAGTGAATAAATGTTTTGTACGCGATAGTATTTAAATTTTAGCAGTCACTTTGACTTGACTACATACAGATGGATGTGCCTCAGGTATCACTCCTCGCAGTATTATATTTATTCAAGCATCTATGGTTATTAATAAGCCACGTTAATCCAATGTTGTTTTGTTTTGAGACGTTGAAAAACTTTGTGCTGATTTTGAAGAAACGCTTAACTGTTGCAAATTTGCGGTTAACTTAGCATTCCTAAAACTTAATGTTAAAAAAAATCTCTTCCCCGAAATGCATATACGCTTACATAAACACCGCCTGGCGTGCTTACAGAAATATTGGCTGTAAAACATTACATTATTCAAGTTTTAAACACCCAAATAAAAGTGCACTGTTAAAACTATAGGCATTTCAAACCGGCTTCGTTTCATTTTATAAACATGAAGACTTACATACATATATCACAGTTTAGGGTTTCGGTGTCACATAGGCTACTTCATACAAGAGTTCTGTGCAAGGCAGTGTTGATTTTTACATGCGATTGAAGGGCACGCAGTGGTCCAAAAGAAGAAAATATGGGTTTATAAGTTACCTGCAAACCAACCAAGTTAGTTTACATAAATCGTCAAAGGTAATGAAATTATGTATTGTACTTTTACTTAAAATAAAACAATTTCTGTCAGAGATGTAAAAAATGTAAAACTTATTTTTACACAAGTTNGTATTGTACTTTTACTTAAAATAAAACAATTTCTGTCAGAGATGTAAAAAATGTAAAACTTATTTTTACACAAGTTCTAGATATTCTACGATGCATATCCAACATTCCTACGTTGTAAATAACTGTATAACTATTAAAGTTAATGTAAATATGGAAGCCGTATTCGAACCAGACATCTCAAGTCGCGNGTATTGTACTTTTACTTAAAATAAAACAATTTCTGTCAGAGATGTAAAAAATGTAAAACTTATTTTTACACAAGTTATAGATATTCTACGATGCATATCCAACATTCCTACGTTGTAAATAACTGTATAACTATTAAAGTTAATGTAAATATGGAAGCCGTATTCGAACCAGACATCTCAAGTCGCGGTGTCACTCTGCGAAAATCATTACATTACTTTGTTGTAGTTTAAGAAATGCAAGTGTATATATAGACACATTTATGCATTGAACAGGTATGTTAAAAATGCTATTCATTTCGATTTCGAATTATTGATTAACTACCTCCGTTTATGTTATTTCGTATTAAGCTACTACAGGTGTGTAGAATTATATATGTAAACATAAAAGAACATTATTTAATAACAAAGAAACATTTTTCTAACAGTAAAAAGTGCCATGTCTCTATTTTGTACTGGTTTACACGGGGCTTGAAAGTTTTGAGACATAAATGGCCAGCGCGACTCATTTCTTTCATCCACTCGCGAGCCCGAGCCCTCCTTATTTCCTCTATGGCGCGAGCCGAGAAACCACCGCCGTCTGGTCGAGAGTGTGTTTGTCGTGTAGGGAGGAGAGATGAACTGACTACAGTGTACTGCTCTACACTAAAACTTTTTATTTTTATTTTGCAGCTTCTGTTGCATTTAGGCGATGATAGTGTCACCTAGCGGGAAACTCGTAAACTGCGTCCATGCAGTTTAGCTTGTCTCTGCCCTCGCTTCAGGTGAATAGCTCTGCACGCAAATTACGAGCAAATATGGCGTATAATATTCCACCTTAAAAGGTTCGTGGTTGAATGGTTTATCTGTTGTCAGTGTAATTTTTACATCGTACTTATTACATCTTCCTGGTTTGTAGCTAAACACAGAATGATGTTACAATAACAGATTTGCTAAGGACTCTCTTTGCACATCTGAAATTATTTCTGTTTGCAATATTAAATTCCGAAACTGCATTTTCGTCATGTCCGAAAGTATTGTGATGGACAGCACATGCCAGTGAATAAACATTCTGTATGGCTGACATTCGAAGCGAACGAATAACGACATTTCCGTACTTCAATTTTATTGGCTTGACCTCAGGATTGGGAGCATTCTCTCTGGCCAGAACAACATTGCTACCAAAATAAATAATGTTAGAAAATCTGTTAAGAAATTCAAAACCAAGTATCAGAGAGGTAATCAGGCCCTTTACTGCTAAACAGATGGTGTTATTTTCGTCACCGTGTTTTCCTATGTTCAGTAGAGCTTGGCGGCTAATAGCTGGACTGGCTCGTGAGGTTATTCCGACAATTTTTTGCCTAGACGCGAGAATCCTTGCAATCTGAATGCCTGGATTTCAATGGCGTTAATGGATTCCTCTGAAATATAGCTCACCTCTGCACATTATCAAACATTGCTAAACAGGGGCAGCCGTTAACCAACACCTTGAATTCTGGGCACAAAGGATCTCGAGACGGGTATCAATTTTCTCAGATTCTTTCAACAGAAAATCACGTATGTCTTGATGCAGTTCAATAGCATAAACATGGCGACAAGGTTGGGAAATCTTGCATTCCTGCACTCCAAACCAATCATTGCAAGCCGAAGAGTGAGTGCTATCTTTCTCAACTCTTAGTAGTTAGTTTTCTGTTTAGAGTCGTACGAAATGTGGTCATAATTTGCTCGTGAACTAATAAAAGGTTTCTGGCGAGGGCTGAACGGTCGTGCCGACGTATTAAACTCGGCCTCTCCAGCTTCTTTATAATTTGTAACTGGGTTAACGACGGAATGGGAGCTATCAGCATCTGTGTCACCCTGGTTGTTGCGACCGTGCCCCCATCTCCCTCGCGAATCCTTATTTCGTGGAGGTGTGCGATCAACATCTCTTTGGTGACCATTTACATTCCTGAGTAGAGACCGCGAGGCAGATCTGCGTCCTTCAGAGAAATTTTCGTGCGAATGCTTACCCTGGTGTTTGTTCTTTTGATGCCTTCTCCGCCTACGCCTATGTCATTGTTTGTCCCCTCGGAGCCTTTATCAGATAATAGTTCTGGGTCACTGCCTCTAAGAGAATGAGATCTTCCTGCTTCATTCGCCGATGGCTTATTACGGCTGTAGGTAGAAACTCTATACTTTCGCTAGTGAACAGAAGGGCTTAAATGGCCTCATTGTAAATCACCATGGCCATGAGGCAAACGACCTACCTGACCAATTCAACTGATATCTCATTGGCAATTTCAACAGTATCATCATTTGAAACTCCTCGTCTGCCATGGGCGAGTCTAAATGGCATGTGCGCTCGTAAGTTTGTGTCAAATGAGCTTCCAAGGAATTACCTTTACATGGGTAAATTTTACCACTATGAAGCTGAGCGCTAAGGAGACCTTGAACCTCACGATTCCAAAAACGTCTCTAAATGGCGTGTTTGAAATGTTCGTATGTTGAAATTGTATCATTTTCAATTTCCCACCAATTCTGCGCACTATCCTTAAGTACTAAAACCAAAAATTGTAATTTTTCACCACTACTGACCTTTCACTTTGTGAAGTTACTCTTTTAGTTAAGCCTTCGTATAAACGAAATGGGATTTTCCAAATGGCGACAATGGTATTCAGGTAGCATCTCCATAAGAGTTCGAGGATGATCGGAGTGCAAGCAACATTGCGAATATGGAGGTGATTGTAGTAGAATTATATCCTCATGTAAATCATTACCAACGGTAGGAGGTTCTAAGCTAAGTGAAGACACTGCATTCCCTAATTCATTACATCTTCGGTTCATTGATTGTATTTGTGTGAATGCTTTTTTTAACTCATTAACTTTCAATTTAACATGCGTGAAAGTCATGCAACAGTCATCTGTAGCAGCGAGAAGCCGATCTAAAATGTTACTAATCACAGGATTAACTTGATATGTGGCATAATTATGAGTATTAATTTGAGTGGCACTGTCATCAACCCCTTGCCCCCCCCAGCCCCCNCGTGCAGGCCAATACATGGGGTGGATGACACACAGTCCTCTCACCCACCCTCCTCCTACACCCTAACAAGCCCCATAAAATTTGTAAACTCCGAGAAATCACGAGATAATCAGGCGTATTTCCGCCTGAAGTTGAAAACATGCACCGAGTAAAAAGCTGACAAGCTTGGAAAGTGGTGCCAAGAATCCTCCCTCCCCCTTAGCTAACCACGGGACAATGTTGACACGCACCGCGGAAGAATAAGCTGACAGTGTAAGTTCAGGGTCAAGGCCACCTCCCCCCAACAAGGGGACACGTGTAGACACTTAGGGAGGGACAGAAAATAAGTTCAAAACTTGAGTGCGTGCATTACTGAAATGCTACAGGAAAGAGAGGTTGTGGGTAGTCTCACTATTTAATAAGAATTTAGGAAGTGGTAGAAGATGTTATAATATCATAATAAGTAACTACTGCTGCCATCTAGTTTGTGCCCTTTGGTTTGTACTCTTTGGTTCGTTGAATACATTCATCAAAACACTTGTTAGTAACTAGCACGTTTCTTCATTTTAGGTTATGGGCCCAGTCACAACTGCGCCGGACGACTACCCAGCCGAGACCTCCCTCGATAGCCCTTTCACACTGCACCGGACTAAAACTCAGCCGTGACCTCCCGAGAGTCGTTTCACACTGCACTGACTGCGTTTGTTTGTTTACGAAACATCTTCTTGTCATTTGAGCAGCCAGAATCATTTGGGCACTGGTTTTTGTAATGACCGAGCTGTTTAAATTTGTAGCATTTGACATTATTCTTAGGTTGGTACATCTGTTAACACGCAAATGCGCCGCTAACTTCATTACGATCTTTTACGTTCACATCCGTTTTCATATCCAACAACTTCGATTTAATGGCGTCTGTTGTGATGGGAATTCCTGAATGCTCAATGGCCATAAACATAGGGGAATATTTTTCCGTCAATCCAGCTAGCAATAAACATCCAATCCACTCGTCACTGATGTCAAACCCGGTCCCAAATAACGTCTAACAGGTTTCTACCATTAGCGTTACACACGACGTCATAGAACTGCTGCTTTCCAGGCGAATCGTGATTAAATTCCGCAGTAAACTTATTCTTCTAGAAATACCTACATCATCGAATAGAGCCTTCAGCTTGTCCCACGGTTCTTTTGAGTTCGTCACATTCTTAATATGAACGAATAACGTCGAGCCGATGGTCATGATCAGTTTAGCCTTGNAACGTCGAGCCGATGGTCATGATCAGTTTAGCCTTGATCTTCGCGTCAGCCGCGGCTTCTACACTTTCCCCGGTAATTGGTTTAATGCAATGCAACATACCCCCCCCCCACCACCCCACTCCCCCAGGATTATAAAATTCTGCGCTGCGAAAGTCGGCTCACTGTAGTTTTCCTAACCCTTCAACTTAGGTTCGTTGACTAGATAATTCGATGCCATATTTACTGCTTACACGAATTCAAATAGTATCACTACGAACTTCTATCACTGTCGTATACCGTCGCGAGAAATACAGTTTCTAACGTTTATTTTGACTGGAATTACGGGACTCTCGAGAGTCCATTCACAACTAACCCGGAAACGCCGTCGGGAGATCTGGGGAGGGTTTTCTTTTCTGCATGAGCGTTCGAGTTCCCTGGAATCCTCTAACAGAGGAATGAAGTTTGGGTTTTGTGCACCGGCGACGTCGATATTGTAACAAAAACTGAAGACTGTGAGTTTGAGGTGCCAGTGAAAGGCGCATTCTGTGTACCAGATTCAACGACTAATCTGTTGTCTGTGAGCCAGTTAATCGCAACGGGAATAAAGTACTGTTTACTGGGAAAGATTGCGATGTTTGCAATGTAAATGGCGTATTAGTGGCCACGTCTGCGTTAATAAATGGAGTTTACAAGTTGAGAATGCCAAAAAGTGTACTGGCTGCATCGTGGTGTCAGAAAACACATGGCATCGCAGATTAGGTCACATAAACAGCAACTATTTGAATAAAATGAAAACTGCCACAGAGAGTTTTGACCTTGATGAAAAAGCTGACATAAGTAAGTCATCTNCAACTATTTGAATAAAATGAAAACTGCCACAGAGAGTTTTGACCTTGATGAAAAAGCTGACATAAGTAAGTCATCTTGCGAAGTTTGCTGGGAAGGTATTCAAAGTTGACTGCCTTTTGCGCATGTTGGTTCAAGAAGTAATGAGATACTCGGAGTAGTTCACACAGCCATTTGTGGACCCATGGAGTAAGAATCCATTGGTGGTTCTAAATAATTTATGCTGTTTGTCAATGATTATAGTAGCATGATATTTGTATATTTTCTTAAATACAAATCGAAGCCTTGACTTGTTTCAAGGGATTTAGAGCAAAAGTGGAAAATGAAACTAACAAAAGATTCACAACATTGAGAAGTGACAATGGAGGTGAGTTTTGTAATGAAGAATTTAATACATACTTGCTAAAGGAAGGGATAAATCATCAAAAAACAAACGCTTACACACCAGAGCAAAATTGATTATGTGAACGCCGTAATCGCACAATTGTGGAGAAAGCAAGGTGCCTGTTGTTTGACGCAAACTTAGGCAAATATTTTTGGGCTGAGGCGACAAACACAGCTGTTTATCTTCAGAATAGAATTGTAGCATCGGTGTTGGATGGAAAAACGCAATTTNGGCTGAGGCGACAAACACAGCTGTTTATCTTCAGAATAGAATTGTAGCATCGGTGTTGGATGGAAAAACGCAATTTTAAATGTGGACAGGAAGAAAACCTGACATAAACCATTTGAGAATATTTGGCAGTACTGTGATGGTTCATGTNTGGACAGGAAGAAAACCTGACATAAACCATTTGAGAATATTTGGCAGTACTGTGATGGTTCATGTAGCAAAGGAAATAAGACAAAAATGGGACAAGAAGTCAGAGAAACATATAATAATGGGATTTCCAGAAAATTTCAAAGGTTACAAATTTTACACCAATGGAATAAATCTATGACAACAAGCAGAGATGTCGTCATCAGCATTGAAGAAGAAGCTATAGTACCAATAAATGAGAGCACATCTAATGCTGAACAAAAAGAAGAAAGTTTTTGTCTCAGTGGGGGACACTTATGCAGAAAATGAAGAGTCAGTGGTAAAATCATCTCATGAGTTGTATATACCAAGTGAAGGTGAAGACACTGATGATACTACTGAAACGACTGAACCACAAAACAGGCCGATAAGGAGCAGAAAGAAACCAGATCGTTTAGGATTCTCAGATATGCGTGTTGATGAAAGTGTATTTGATGATGCGGGTGGCTTATCTCCGGAATAAGCACTAAAAGGATCGGAAAAAGAGCAGTGGTTAAAGGCTGTGAATGAATAACTTAAGTGTTTTGATAACAATAGTGCTTGGAGTTGGTAGATGCTCCAAAAAAATGGCACGGTTGTGAAGTGCAAATGGGTTCTAAGGAAGAAATATGACAATGATAATAATGTTCGTTAACGTGCTAGGCTAGTGGCGTGTGGTTATATGCAAAACAAGGTGGTGACTATTCAGAGACATGTTCACCTGTTGTTAGGCATACAACACTGATATTGTTATTTGCATTATCTGCTCAGTCAGGTTTAAATATAACACATCTTGACGTGACTACGGCTTTCTTGAAACAATTTATATGCAAAAACCAGATGGTTTTCCTGTAACAAAAATATATGGGAAAGTACTTAAATTAAAACGGGCCATTTATGGCTCAAAGCAGTCTTTAAGAGCATAGTACAAGAAGGTCAATGAGCGTCTCATTAAAATGGGTTACAAGTGTTCTAAGATATAGTCTTGTTTGTATACCAAAAATAACAATAGTTCCAGAAAAATTGGTATACTTTATATCGACGATTTCTTAATTTTTTCTAATGATGATAATGAAACCATGTGTTTTAAAAATGCACTGGAGTCACAGTTCAAAATCAAGGACTTAGGAGAGGTTAAACAATGTCTTGGAATTAGTGTAAATGTAGACAAAGCTAAAGGTGAAATTATTTTGACTCAGAAAAATTATATAGGCCAATTATTAAAAAAATCTATACGGCAGAATGTAAAATTGCAGATACTCCTTTAGGGGCTAAATTAAATATTAATAAAGAGGAAAATTGTAAAGACCAAATGCCATACCAACAGCTTATTGGAAGGCTTATGTATTTGGCGGTTTTAACTAGGCCTGATATAGCATTTGCGATTAGTTACTTAAGCCAATTTAATAACTGTTATAATCAGGAAGCATGGTTGTATGCTAAGCGAGTGCTGAGGTACTTAACGAAAACAAAGCTTTTTGGTCCAAATATAGAAAAAACGGAAATCAACAGTTAGAAGGGTTTGTTGATTCTAATTGGGGAAATAATGTTATAGATAGGAAGTCATACACTGGCTTGTGATTTGTATTGGCTGGGTGTGCAATCTCATGGGAAACAAAGAAACAGAAAACCGTAGCTTTATCATGCACGAAAGCAGAATACATGAGTGTCACAGAAGCGTGTAGCGAAGCAATATATATGCGCAACATGTTGTGTGAAATAACTAGAAAACTATATCCTATAACTGTGTTTAATGACAATCAATGGGCACTTAAACTCTGTGTAAATAATGTTTACCATAAGGAAACTAAACACATTGATGTGCGCTATCATTTTTGTAGAGAATGTGTTAGTAATAAAATTGTATAACTGAAATACTTGGAGACAAATTAGATGCCAGCTGACTTGTTAACCGACAGTTTGAAGACTGTTAACCATTATTACTTCGTGAATATGTTGGGTGATCAATTTGTTTAGATTTTAAGTATAATTTAAATGTGTATACTTATTTGATATAGTGGGGGTTTTGTTATAATATCATAATAAGTAACTACTGCTGCCATATATTTCGTTTGTACTCTTTGGTTTGTACTCTTTAGTTCGTTGAATGCATTTATTCGATCGATAGTCAGTAACTAGCACGTTTCTTTGTTTTAAGGAGAGAGGGGGCGAGGAATTTGGACGCAGGTGCCCTTAAAAACTGCTGTTAATATTCATGTGCTGGCGAGCCAGCACAACAATATTAACAGCAAATCAAATGCACAGCCCCCCTGCTTCTCGTTGGGTGCGTCGGAAAACTGGGCAACTCAGTCAAGGGTTCTACTCAATCTTCGCTCTTCTGCGCAGACAGCAGGATTTTGATGGTATGGTTGATGGTGGGGAGCAGTCTTCCGCTGAACCATTCCCTCCCCGTCCATCAAAACAAACTGTTGGTCTTGGGTAAACACTAAGAAGAGCTCCGCGATACATCTGAGGGACCAAACAGTAAAGGAGGCTAACCGCTGGCACATGATGAAGGCTGTGACAGGGATGTTTCCAAGGTCCAATTAATTCCATTCCATTCAACAAGCAACTAGCAATTAGCAGCCCACAAAGTCAAGTCGAGAGATTCTCTACATTTCGCCTTGCGGCAAGTCAAGTTCCCCTCCCCACCTTGATCATTAGTAAGATTCTTGCTCGATCCGCCTCTCCATCTCGTACTGAGTTACCCAGGTTACCGAAATCCACGACGACGGAGCTTGCGCACCTACCAGTTAGTGCGCGTACTTTTATTTAAATATCCCCAGCTCCCCCAGAGTCTGGGAATGTCCTATCCACCAACTGGGGATTCGACGAGTTGCGGAGTAGTCATCAAACCTGAGTTGCCCAAGTCCCGCCACACTCGCGGATGCACCTCGTCATCGCTGGTAATAAGGGACCGGCAGATCCCGGCGCGAGAACATATGCGACCACGCACACAACGACAGCTTGGTTCATATTAGAGAAAACTAAAATTGTAAAATACTAACCACCCGGGATACGCGATGAATATTGATTTATATCATGCTAATACCCGTGTAAATTCCTTTAAATTAAGCTGGCAATACTCAGAAATGTGTATGAGTGGGTTAAGTGTGTTACAAGGTGTTAATTTAAGCCACNCTTTAAATTAAGCTGGCAATACTCAGAAATGTGTATGAGTGGGTTAAGTGTGTTACAAGGTGTTAATTTAAGCCACCTTGTGATTTTAGCGGGACCCGAATAGCTTCGTTCAATTCAGTGTTTCGTGTGAACTGCTAGAAATGTCGTGGCCTGGGTAGTTCAGTTAAATGTGTTGAAATTTTCCCAGACCAATCGAAGAATTCTTCCCGCTAATGAGCAGCGTAAGTGTAGTGTGAATTATAATTCCCTGTTTATTCAGTTTTATACAGTAAATATTCAATTAATTAGTNAGAGCAGCGTAAGTGTAGTGTGAATTATAATTCCCTGTTTATTCAGTTTTATACAGTAAATATTCAATTAATTAGTAGTACCAATTTAGCTGCTGGCCTGCAGATATCAACGGAACTGGTAGTGAAGTTATTCAGACGGGCGTAACCCACAAGGCTGGGGTGGTTCCCCCATAGTCCGCTGACATACACCTCTAAAGCGAGTCGATTATACACCTGCGTCTTCAGAGGGTGATTTAAGACACCTGAAAATAGTTGCCCCGCTCTAGGTTTCTTGATCAACTGTAAATGCGAATGCGTGTTGTGGTCTAGCAGTGTACCCCTTCAATATTTTTATTACTAGTTGTATTAATGTACTTTTCAACAATGTGTTTTCTATTTGTTTAAAGGCATTTCAAATTTTTTTGTTTGCAATTGTTTTCTTACAATTTGCCAGCTTAATTTTTTAGGGCTGTGCAATATAAACGATTAGAAAGTTAACAAAAAAAAAAAAAAAGACAAATCCGTTTGTGGCAGTGTAAGTGATTATGAAGACCAATGGGGAAACGGGAATGGTTTAGGAAATTACTTACAAAATGTATAACAAGTTTTGTAGCTTAATAAATAAAAACTAACTTTTGTTTAAGTAATAAAATTTAATTAAAAGTTTAAAAAAATTATTTTGGTCAGGCCTATACATAAAATTTAATAGCAATCATATTAAAACTTCTGTGATACTATGTAATCAAAAGTTTACCGATATAAATACACAAAAGTTTTAAAGACAAAATCTTATCTTAATAATACGTTTTCCTTCGTAAAATCTAATGATTTAAATAATCCGAAAATATAATATTTTTCCAAGTAGAAATAACCAATCCTTTAATTATATTTAATGTTATGACAATTTAGAATATCAGATCAAGATCGTTGGATCGTATATATTATCAGCCATTAACAGTTTAATTAAAAATTTGTGTGAGGGGGCAACCGGGTTTGAACCGTGGACCTCTCGATCTGCAGTCGAATGCTCTACCACTGAGCTATACCCCCTTCATGTGTCTAAGGCTCTACAAATCAAGTTTTACTGTTTCAGCTTTAGCTCAATTTTAGGATCCTGAATGCAGTATACAGTGAGGCGACAAAAGTCATGGGATAACTCCTAATATTGTGTTTGACCTACTTTTTCCCGGCGAGGTGCAACAACTCGANGAGGCGACAAAAGTCATGGGATAACTCCTAATATTGTGTTTGACCTACTTTTTCCCGGCGAGGTGCAACAACTCGACGTGGCAAGGACTCAACAAGTGGTTGGAAGTCCCAGGCAGAAATATTGAGCCATGCTGCCTTAATAGACTTCCATAATTGCGAAAGTGTTGCCGGTGCAGGAGTTTGTTCACGAACTGACTTCACAAATATGTCCCATAAATGTTCGATGTGATTCACGTCGGTCGAACTCTGTGGCCAAATCATTCTCTGGAATAATCCATACTTTTCTTCAAACAAAGCGCGAACAGTTGTGGCCCAGTGACTTGGCACATTGTCATCCTTAAAAATTCCATCATTGTTAAGGGTACATGAAAGCCATGAATGGCTCCTAGTGGTCTCCAAGTAGCTCAACACAACCCTTTCCAAGTCAATGATCAGTTCCTTTGGAGCAGAGGACCCAGTCCATTCCATGTATAAACAGCCCACACCATTATTGAACCACCACCATCTTGAACTGTTTCTTGTTTAGCACTTGGGTCCATGGATTTGTGGGGTTTTCGCCACTATCGAACCCTTCCCATCAGCTCTTACCAACTGAATTCGGGCCTCACTTGACCAAGCCACAGTTTGCATTCGTCTAGGATTCAACCGATATGGTCACGAGCCCAGAAGAGGCACTGCAGGCGATCTCGTGCTGTTAGTAAAGTCGTTCCAGTCGGTCTTCAGCTGGCATAGCCGAGTATAACAAAAAACCGCCGCACTGTCCTAACGCACATGTTCGTCGTACTTCCTATATCGATTCCTGCGATTATTTTACGCAGTATTGCTTGTCTGTTAACAGTGACCATTCTGCGCAAACGTAGTTGGTCTCGGTAATTAAGTGCAGGCGGTCGGCCACTGCATTGTCCATGGTGGGAGGTTATGCCTGAAATTAGGTATTCTCGGCACATTCTTGACACTGTTGATCTGGGAATGTTGAATTCCCTAACCATTTCCGAAATGGAATGTCCCATGCTTGTACTACAATCTTCCATTCCGCTTTCAAAGTCTGTTAATTCCCGTAGTGCGGCCATAAACACGTCAGAAACCTTTTCACATGAATCACTTGACTAGAAATGAAAGCCCAACCAATGCACTGCCCATTTATACATTTTCTACGCGATACTACTGCCATCTGTATATTTGCATAATGCTATCCCATGACTTTTGACACCTTTGTATATATTTCGCATGTGTAAATCTTTACAGAAATATTCGATCAATTTTACTGTCTATGGCATGTAGAACAAGGAAAAAAATTTTTCATCTTCTTTTGTGCTGTAGCTGGGATTCTTAATTCAGGCCGCATCCTCAATTTCCACGTGTAAATCTAGACCTCGACCATCCGTCGCATCCATTAGTCACCTCACCAACCGGTGGTCACGTGATTTTTAACCATTCGCGGCAACTTTTCTTTATATCTGCCCATCCGTCAAATATTACCCAATTTTAACTTACGCCGGACCGATGTATGGGCCAACGCCTTATGACAACATTTCGGAGATGCGAATACGCACTTTGAAATAAAATGCAAGGTGGTGGAAATGTATTAATTTAACTTTAATGCTGAATTTAGGAATTTAACTTTAAACAATAATTCACTATATATTCGTATCATGCAAATAAAATATTACCCCAAAACATTTCTGTCTAGAAAATGTATTTCCAACCAAAATATATTTCCAACTGAAAACGATCACGATGTTAAGTAGGCACACTGAAATTAAGATGTACATAAGGATTGATGGAAGACGTATTGTTGTGAATCGTTTATAACTGACGGACGAAAACACAGACGGAAGATTGACTGATTGATGAACGAGTGACAGGTGCGACGAATCATCGTGAATCCAGTTTATAAAGAAAAGAAAAAGAACACATATTCATATTTGTTTACGTATTTNAGGTGCGACGAATCATCGTGAATCCAGTTTATAAAGAAAAGAAAAAGAACACATATTCATATTTGTTTACGTATTTATTTTGAAGTGTTTATGAATTAAATCATTTTCTGCAAAATAAAATCATTGCAGAAAAATATTGCTTTGATTATTTTCTTATAAATACGGCTATTTGTAAAACACCTGTTTGGCAAATACTAACGAAGCCTGTTGTTCTGCATAGGAAGACGGTCATTTTCAGAGAAGTTTTAACGCTAATCATATTCGTGTATTTTTATTATTATTTTAATTGCATTTCTGAAAATTACCGTTTTTCCCAAATAATTTTTATTTTCTTTACTTTTAAATAGGGTTCTATAATAACCAAATTAATTATTTTCCTAGCTATAAATATTTCAATTTTTGATTTTTTTTTTNTTTTAAATAGGGTTCTATAATAACCAAATTAATTATTTTCCTAGCTATAAATATTTCAATTTTTGATTTTTTTTTTTGCACTACTCCTACCGAAATGATTAGAACTAAATGATAACAAAATGAATCGGTGTGAGTTTTCCAGTTGAGTAAAATGAAAACCAGGGGACCCAAATGCATCACCTCATATTTACCCAGTAAAAGTTCTGAATAATTCTGAAAATGCCGACCGCCAGAAAGACGCGTAGAATATTGATTTATATCATGCTAATACCTGTGTAATTCCCTTNATTCTGAAAATGCCGACCGCCAGAAAGACGCGTAGAATATTGATTTATATCATGCTAATACCTGTGTAATTCCCTTTAAATTAAACTGGGAATACTCAGGAATGTGTATGAATGCGTTAAGTGTGATAGAAGGTGTTAATTTTAACCGCCTAGTGTTTTTAGCGGAACCCGAATAGCTCCGCTCAAAATCAGTGTTTCGTGTGAACTGCTAGAAATGCTGTGGCCTGGGTAGTTCTGTTATATTTGTTGAATTTTTCCGGACTAATCGGAGAATTCTTCAAGCTTAGGAGTAGTGTTTTTGAATTATAATTCCCTGTTTCTTCAGTTTTATAGAGTAGATATTCCATTTTTTAAGTGGTAGCTATGCGGCCGCTGCCCTGCAGATCACAATGGAACTGGTAGTGAAGCTATTCAGACGGGCGTAACCCTCAAGGCTGGGGTGGTGCCTCCATAGTCCGCGGACATACACCTCTAAAGCGAGTCGATTATACACCTGCGTCTTCAGAGGGTGATTTAAGGCACCTGAAAATAGTTGCNGACATACACCTCTAAAGCGAGTCGATTATACACCTGCGTCTTCAGAGGGTGATTTAAGGCACCTGAAAATAGTTGCCCCGCTCTAGGTTTCTTGATCAACTGTAAATGCGAATGCGTGTTGTGGTCTAGCAGTGTACCCCTTCAAATTAATCTCCTCTCTACCTAACTTTTTTTATGAGTGGTTTATTTAATGTGTGTGTTTAAAAAATATTAAAACTTCAATCTTCATAAGTGATCAAACTAAATAAATATATAACTTTGTATGCTCCAAATGACATGACATACAATGTTTACATGATCAACAGTATTTTGCACAAAACAAAATGAAAAAAATTTCGGTTTTCAATTACCCTTAAGTAACAATAATTTTCCCTCTGTGAGGTGTATTCAGTTCTAAATCTAAGATGGCTATGAAAAATGTTTTTTTTTAACTTGTTGACCAGCATGTTTCTAGTGTTTTGATATAATAAAATAATGGCTATTGTAGGAAACTTTCTTGATTTAGTACGGTAAGTATCATTGCATTGTGTAAGTGAATACATGTTTTCTGACAAGAGCTGTTAACAAATGGTTGTATTAAAAAATAATAAAAATCATATATTTAAATATATATTAAGCTATATTAAAATGTATATTTATATATACACACGCGCCGTGGCTCATCCTAGCGGGACCGATTTCTAATAGTAGCGTAGCACCAATATTCGTAATCTGTTATGGTAAATGATATTGCAGTGTGTGGCTCTATGTACGCAGTAAAGTTCACGAATGAAGAATAATTGGACTTTATACTCAGTTACGGCGAGTGTGGTAGATATGCAAAGCAAGCCGTTCAAATGTATGGTAAAAGGTATCTTATTCGGACGCCCATCTCACGGCAAACGATACGAAGAATTTGTTTACAGCTGTGAGAAGAGGTCCACTGCCCCATACTACCGGCCCACATAACTTAATCTTATTTTCACATTATTTCGTGGCGTTTCTGTGTTATTTTCCATTGCATATGATGTATCACTGAATTCCTCTTTGCACGTATATTCAGATTCCAATGAAACAAATGTATGTTTCCAGGGGAAAAATTATATGTGTGTTCATAATTTCTGACCATACACGTGTTACGAATAGTCAATTTGCGGCAAATAACTTAAACTCGTACGTAATTTCATTGAGCGAAACCCGCATTTCGTAATCTGCAACATTTCCGGAAATTTTGGCATTGTCCACGTTAGGCGTATCATTATATATATAAAAAAATAAATATATATATACATCATAAATATTTTACGTAATTAATTTATAATGGCTATGAATTACGTGCGAAAATATGTTCTGAAATGTGTAGTTAGGTTTTTATAAACAAAAACACTTACATGTATGCTCAGCGAAGGATACAAGTTTATACAAGTGTTTCAGAAAGTCATAAAATTTTAGCACAGGATGGCTAGTAATAATTACATCTGCGTCAACAAATAAAATATATAACAATGAATTTTAAAATGTTAAGTATGACGACTATTAAATATAAAAGTTTAACCTTTTTCATTGTTTGAAAACAAATTGTTTGGTTGGCATAATTGTCACCTGTGTAGTTGGTATAACTGTCACTAGACGGCGCCATTGTAAAATGGCGTCTTGTAGTATAACTGTGTCTTTCTTGCTGTATAATTGTTGAGGTGTAGTGAATAAAACATTTATGCAAGAAATCTCAAGTTTTTATTCAGATGAATCGCATAAACCTCAATAGGTTATGGGACCAGGAAGCTCTGGAACTTAGAGAACAGAAGAAAACAGCAAAGAAAACGTTATTTTTACTGTCAGAAAAATAGCTCGTCAGTAACCTCAAAAATGCAAACATCACGATCTTTGAATGTGGAAAAATGTTATGGAAATAATTTTTTACAATGGAGATACCAAATAAAATGCGCACTGAAATCAAATGGGATCGATAGTTCCATACCTAAACCCGGAAACAAACCCAAGTGAGTGGTTAAAACATGTTAGAATGGCAATGTTTATTATAACCTCTTCAATGGATCTTAAACAAATTACACTGATAGAAAACTGTGAAACTGCTCATGAAATAATGTCCAAACTAGAATCAGTAAACGAACAGAAACGTGAATTGAATAAATTGCTGACTCATGAAAGGTGTTGTTACCAGTATAAAATGTGTGTAAGTGACAGTGTAGCACAACACATCTCGAAGGTAGAAAACCTGACTCAACAGCTAAGAGATAGTGGTGAAAGTGTCAGCAAATTGGCCATCATTACAAAAATACTAGGAACTTTGCCTGGCAAGTACAGATCGCTGTGTCAAGCATGGATGTCATTGGATCACAAACAGCAGACCCTCGTTAATTTAACTGCACGTTTGCTGGATGAAGAGACCAGGATTGCATGTGAGGGAGAACAATAAAATGCCCTTCTTGTTACAAATACAAAACAAAAGAAACACAATGCGAGTGGTAGTAGATCAAATAAAAACATAACTTCTAAACATCGTTTTGTGTGGGCATTTTGCTAAAGAAAGTCATGCTCCGAAGAAATCAATCAGGAAACCATCAAAAGATGAGACAATGATGGCGTTTAATGTAGAAACCAACTTGAGTGAAGTTGAAGAGAATACCTGGATTTTGGACAGCGGTTCATCTGCGCACAATACATTCAGAAGAGATTATTTTGAAGAACTTGTGGAGTGCAACCAAAAGTCATTGTCATTAGGAAACAAACAGTCTGTAGAAGTGTTCGGTATTGGAAAAGTTATGATTCGCAGATGGGTTGAAGAACAGCGGGAGTACAGCATACTACAAGAGTTTTGTATCTCCCTAGTTTACGAAGATACCTGTTTTCTGAAGGAGTAATTGGTCGAAAAGGGCACACTATTATCGAGAAATCCCCAAATGCTATTACATATAAAGAAGATAAAGTGTTAATGGGTGCAATAATCACATAAAATAACTTATATAAACTAAAAATTGAAACAGTGGTTCCAGACACTTATAAAGTGGTTCAAAGCAATCACAGTGACATTAAAAAATAGCATGAGAGACTAGGGCATATCAACCTTAAACAAATAAAGAATATGACTGATAATAGTGTTGTTGAAGGTTTAAAAGTTGATGAAAATTAAAGTAATTTTGTTTGCGAAGCATGTGCATATGGAAAACAGTATCGTTTTCCATTTCACAAATCAGTGCGAGGAGAACTACAGCCAGGTGACATAGTATACATCGATGTCTGCGGGTCTATGAGTCACACATCAGTTCAAGGTCTAAGGTATTTTGTATTGTTCAAAGATGCTGCTACAAGTTACAGGCAGGNTCTATGAGTCACACATCAGTTCAAGGTCTAAGGTATTTTGTATTGTTCAAAGATGCTGCTACAAGTTACAGGCAGGTATATTTTATGAGACACAAAAGTGATGCATTGGAATTTTTCATGAAATATAATGCCATGGTCAGAAACAAGTATACCCTCAATGTAAATATCCTTCATACAGACAATGGAAGAGACTATATAAACAAAGCTTTCAAGAACTATATGGATAAATAAGGCATAATTCAGGATTGTACAGCTCAATACACTCCCGAACAAAACGGACGGGCTGAGAGAGAACTACGCACTATTGTGGAGAGTGCTCGCTGTATGCTGTATACAAGAGATGTTCCATTGAATTTGTGGGCTGAGGCTGTGAACTGTGAAGTTTATATATTGAATAGAACCTTCTCAAGCCAGACCCCTAACATGACACCTTATGAGTTCTGGAATGGATTAAAACCTCAGCTGGGTCATGTGAAATTGTTTGGTAGTGCCGGGTATGTTCATGTTCCTGACTAGTTAAGAACAAAATTAGATAAGAAGAGTGAGAAAATGATACGGGATGGTTATGATAATACTAATTACAGAATGTATAATATAAATACGAAACATGTAAAAGTATCGAGAAATGTCATCTCTGATGAAGATCAAGTTCCAAAGATTAGAAAGAATATAACCCAAATATATGTTTTTGATGAAGGAAAAGAAAATCTAGATAAAAATAAATGATGAAACTAACCTTTAATCCGAAGTGAGAAAAGAAGATGTCACACTGATAGAAAGTCCATCAACAGAGAATGAAGACAACATGCACAGTTGTAACAGTGATGATCTTCCCTATGAGCCATCTCAAGGAATAGAGGATATAGAACCTTCTCATAATTTAAGACCGCGGAGAAACAGAACTTTTGAGGCAAATCTTATTGAGTTCTCGTTGCCACAAACATATGAAGAACAAATTCGATGTTCACACAAGGAGGAATGGTCCAAGACCATACAAGAAGAGCTGATGGCGCTAGAAGAAAATTAAACTTGGTCTACAGTTTAAAATTTAGGTCAGAAAACACTTACTACTAAGTGGGTTTTTGCTATTAAGAAGGACGAGAATGTCCAGTTTATACGTTATAAAGCTCGTCTGTGTGCACGTGGTTTTAGTCAAGTAAAAGGGGTTGTTNTCTGTGTGCACGTGGTTTTAGTCAAGTAAAAGGGGTTGTTTATCAAGAGATATTCTCTCCAACCACCAGGTATGATTCAATAAGAATTATTCTTTCTATTGCAGCAAAGTATAACTTAGAAAGAAGCAATTTGATGTAAAAACCTAAATTCTTAATGGTTATCTTGAAGAGGATATATATAGATATAGATATACCAGAAGGTGTGCAGGTAAATGGTAATTATATTTTGAAATAAAATAAGTCACTGTATGGATTAAAACAGGCATCTAGATGTTGGAACAAAAGGTTTAGTGATTTTTTAACGAAATATGGTTTCATACAATATCAGGCTGAAAACTGTTTATATATAGGATTTTTTAAAGGTGTTAAAGTTTTCTTAATAATTTATGTTGATGATGCACTGGTAGTATCTGAGAGTAACCAAGTTATTAAAAATATAATTAATTATTTAAAACAAGAATTTGAAACTAAAGAGTTAAATTTAACATATTTTGTTGGCATGGAAATAGAGAGATTAAATAATTGTATATGTATATGTCAAAGTTATTACATCAAGCAATTAATTAAAAAGTTTTCTATGCACAATGCAAACCCTGTGAGTACTCCAGCATACATACATTTTATTATCAAAAAGAATGTAGATGAAAAAGTTCCAAATTTCTTATACAGAGAAGCTATCGGGTCATTGTTATTTTTGTGTTCCGTTTCAAGGCCTCATATATCATTTGCTGTGAAGGTTTTGAGCAGATATGTTAATAACCCTAGTCAATAGCATATACATGCCGTTAAACGTGTAATAAGATACTTAATTTATACTAAAGATTATTGTATTAAATATGGAGAAAGCAGTGATCTCATAGGATATTCAGATTCAGACTTTGCAGGGGATTTTGATACCGTTAGGTCTACTACAGGTTACATTTTTTCACATAAATGGAGGACCAATCACTTTGTGCAGTCAAAAACAAAAGACCATTGCTCTCTCAACTACTAAAGCAGAATTTGTAGCTGCCTGTGAAGCGGCAAAAGAAATACTGCGGTTGAAACAATATTTTGTCAGAGTAAGGTGAGAATTATGAATGTATTACACTATGTGTTAATAATCAGAGTGCTATTAAACTAATTAACAACCCTGCTTATCATAAGAGAACTAAGCATTTAGATGTCGAATATAATTATGTAAGGGGAAAGGTGGAGCTGGGCTTAGTAAAAATCGAGTATGTATCAAGTAAAAATCAATTGGCAGACATGTTAACTAAGGCATTGCCCACTCAATATTTTGCACATCTGAGAAAAAATTTTTTGTATTGAAATTAATTTTTCTTTTCAAAACGAGTAAAGTTAAATTTTAGTGGGAGTATTAAATATAAAAGTTAAACATTTTGCATTGTTTGAAAACAAATTGTTTAGTTGGCATAATTATCATCTGTGTGGTTGGTATAACCGTCACTAGGCGGCGTCATTGTAAAATGGCGTCTTGTATTATAACTGTGCTTTTCTTGCTGTATCATTGTTGTGGTGTAGTGAATAAAAAATTTCTACTAGATATCTCAGGTTTTTATTCAGAAGAAACCCATAAGCCTCAATAACCACGACAGGACTCAAACCTGTAATCTTCGTATCCGAAGTCGGATGATATATCTATTGGACCAGGTGGCCCCACACTAAAAGCAAATTCCCAATTTCGATTTTTAATAAATAACGCACAGTCGTGAAATTTAATCGAATATTGGCAACAACAATTGATTTACAAAAATTTCTTTAGTTTAAGGTGAACTTCCATTATAAAAATTCAATAGAAATTCCTGTCAAAATCCGTATTTTAAATTCTCTTACTATAGTCGGTTCACGACTGGAAGAGACTTTCTTGAAGCCCTACTAAATATATACTTTCTAGCCCATTTCGTATCCTTCCGCCAAAGGTAAACAAACATTGCCATGTGACTGCTATGTGGCAGTCACATGGCACTGTTTACATGCAATGTTTACATTCCACTGTGTTTGTGTACCTGTGTTCGTACATGCACGTACCCATTATAAAAGTCATGTAGGCCCTATATATTATTAATGGATATTCCACAAGCCTAAAGTTTTTAATCTTGAGAATTTCATGCAAAAGAATATGCGATACCAGCGAAAAACATTTCATTTTATAAACCCAAAATGTGAGTATTTTGATGAATCGATAGTTGTTGTCTGTTTACAATCGATTGTTAGTGACTTTCGATAAATTCCCGTACATCGAAGGCAAGATCGTCAGTATTGATCGTAATTGCTACATACGTTAAAATGGCGTGGTGGTAGACTGAGTCTGATGTTTCGCGCAATTGTAAAACGTTATTTAAAAATGGCTGTGACCGTTTTTGACAGGACGGCAGAGTTTGCGAGTGAAGGATTTTACGTCTTCGACAATGTAAAAACAATTCTTATGTGCAAATACTGCAACGTTAGAATAGAGTGGCAAAGGAAAGACACGTGCACGAAACACATAAAAACAAAAGGCATCAGTACAACGAGAAAGTGAGCACAAATTAAAATCATACGTTATTAAAAACCAAATAATAAAGAGCGGATATAAGTAAAACAAGACAAATAAATGAATTATTATAGGTTAAACAAGATAACCGCACAAATTATCTGGCATGTGTGTCAACCACACCCGTCCAACAACACAGGAACGAAGGTTAGTAAACAAATGGCCACGTTACTTTCACCTTGAGCGTGATCATGTGACTACGCAAAGAAACGTTGAAATATAAATACGTAAGCATCACGTCATTAATAATTGGCATAATAAGATACAAGTCTTTTCGACACCCATTTGTAAGCGATAAATTAACAATTACGTTAAAACTTTGGAACTATTTCCTCTCTTTGTGCTGGCAACCTAATGGCATAACTGTATCCGCGCTCGTCGCTGTTTGTAATGTTATATGCATGTCGCTAACGGCTAGGGTGTTTTTTCATAGGTTGATTTTCGAAAGTTTCTTCCAGTCGTGTACCGACTGTATTTACGATTCCTGAGGATCGATATAAGCTGATAAGGTTGATTGGGATATTGTCAAAATAAGGCGGCTTATTTTATTTATATGTCTACCGCAAATGGGTAAGCGCGATTTAGAATGTTAACTAGACAATAGAAAAATACACAAAAATGAAGGTTGGTTAAAACCCAGTGCGCAAACATTTATGCTCACTTGGTTTAATAGCTGAAATACGTGTGTGTCAATGTTGGTTATCCGTCATCTTATGGCGAAAATGGAGTGTCCTGTGTTTCAAATCTGTGTAAGACAATGTTTGTGTGTCGGTTATGGAAAGGTTAGGAACAATTTTATATGAAAATATCCCTTCTCTCACCAAGAGGTGATCAAAAGCAATAAAATTGTATGTTAATAAATATCAGTGAAACGTCATTGCCCTCTGTACGTAAATCTGGGTGGACTACTACTCAGATTTAAGCTCGGGTGGTACTCAATGATGCTCGCGGATTCATTATATTGCAGTTCAATAAGTGAAAATACGTGCTGAAATGATGTTTTATTATGTTATTTGGGCAGTGCTGTGGTTCTGAGGAGTTACATCGACTCGGGAGTTCTCAACGTTCAGAGTTTCCGCAACATCAAAAGTTGTTGAGGTAAATCATTAAAAATTATCACGAGGATCCGCATAATGTAAGGGTTAGCTATTTACACTTTAATTGCCAACTTCACTTTTGGTTAAGCCGTACTAGGTGCCTCAGTTTCCTAGATTCATTACTTGATAGAAATAGGTATCATATTAGGTTTATTCATGAAGCTTACTATGCGTATATTATGTGCTGTTAGGAAGGGTATTTGATGAGTTTCAATGTCACCTACATGTGCTGGTTTAACGATGTGGTTACCTGGCATGATGTTTGGATAGAGTCAAGACATATGTACAAGAACAAGCAACTTTATTTGTTGGATCCATCTAGTGTGGGTAAGACCGGCCGTTACAACCGACTTCTGCAGGCTTCGTGGATTCCTTATTCCGATTTTGGAAAATTCGCGCTCTAAGATAAATATGAGAGGTTTTATGACGTCATAGTTTGTTATGAGTAGCGCCACGAGTATCACTGGGACAGCTTTATAAAACGTCTGTGTGAAGGTATGTCTGTATGCCTGTCAGTCAAGCGTGGGTTGGGAGTTATCGTTAGTTGGAAAAAGCCAATATGGTTCGCATCAAATGACGGTACTGACTTTAACAATCACACTTTTCTATTCCAATTAACACTTTAGGCCCCCTTATTTAAGACATATAATAAGTGGCATGTATGGATATAGTGATAAGTATTTAAATAACAGTTAACTAGTTGTTAATGTTTTAATTAAAATTTGCAGTCGTAAAGCCCTGAAACTAATTTGTGAAGATAATTGCCAGTGCTCAGTTTGTAGACACAGTGTTCAGTATTGCTATTTGTTGTGTTGCAGCCAATTTGAGAACTTTTAGATTCGAAATTTTGTAGAATCTTGCATACTCTATGTTATACATTACTAACAAAGCGGCTTGTTCCCATTGACCTATATAACCGGAGATGGCCGCCTAAGGTGCTGTGAGCCTTCTAAAATATCTCCTTTACTCAATTTTTCAAAAGAAAGTATGGAATAAAACAAATTTCCGTTATGTTCATGTGGTTAAACCTGTGTCCAAGCATAAAAATTAGAGAATCCAGTATTACGAGAAAGACAGTGATTTTAAACTTTTCCTCTGCATTTACCAAAGAATTTTCTTGGACGTGTTTTTCTGCAGCTCTTCATTTAGACCTCCCTTGCTTGGATTCTGCAGAAATCGTCAAATTAGTAGCAACAAGCGTGGCTTCGGAGAGAATATGTAACTCGTTTTCTCTGAGAGCCTCAATTTCTTGCTTCAATTTAGTATGTCCGAAAATGCGATTTCGATTGTAAATCCACTTGATTAAAGAATAAAAGTGTTCTTTTGTCAAATCTATCAAGCACCTTGACCTAAATAGCACTTATAAATTCCGAGTTAAGGGGGAATGTTTGATATGTCCCGAGTTATATTTCTGCGGATTTATGTTGATAATATTAAAGATTTAGTAATATTATTTCAACTAAAAACTACTGTAAAAATTAGAATAAATTTATATTTCTAATATTTAAGAAATTTATTTGTATTTTTTTTTTTTGTTTTTAGAAAAAACTTTATAAACAACATTACTGGTTATCCTTGAACGAAAAAAATGTCGGGGATTCAGATGAGATATAAACTCTGCCAAGAAAGAAACATTTTACATGTAGGAAGTTATAACAGTTACATACATAGTTTTAACAGTCACTGTATGTGGCAGCTTTCTATTTGCCGAGACCAACGACGTGTGCTCAGAATGGTCAGTGTTAACAGACAAGCAACACTGTGAGAAATAACAGCAGGAATCAATGTGGAACGTACGGCGGACGTACCGTCAGGACAGTTCGGCGAACTTTGGCTGTACTGAGCTATGCCAGCAGAAGACCGACTCGAGTGCCTTTACTAACAGCCCGACATCGCCTGCAGTACCTCTTCTGGGCTCGTGACCATATCGGATGGACCCTAGACGACTGGAAAACCGTGGCTTGGTCAGATGAGTCCCGATTTCAGTTGGTAAAAGCTGATGGTAGTGTTTGAGTGAGGCGCAGACCCCACGAATCCATGGAACCGAGTTGTCAACAAGGAACTGTGCAAGTTGGTGGTGGCTCCATAAAGGTATGGGCTGTTTTAACATGGAATGGACTGGGTCCTCTGGTCCAACTGAACCGATCATTGACTGGAAAGGGTTATGTTCAGCTACTTGGAGACCACTTGCAGCCATTCATAGACTTCATGTACCCAAAAAACGATGGCATTTTTATGGATGACAATGCGCCATGTCACCAGGCCACAACTGTTCGCGATTGGTTTGAAGAACATTCTGGACAATTCCAGCAAATGATTTGGCAACCAAGATCGCCCGACATGAATCCCATCGAACATTTATGGGACATAATAGAGAAGTCAGTTCGTGCACAAACTCCTGCACCGTCAAAACTTTCGCAATTATGGACGTCTATAGAGGCAGCGTGGCTCAATATTTCTGCCGGGAACTTCCAACGACTTTTTGAGTCCATGCCACGTCGAGTTGCTGCACTTCGCCGGGCAAAAGGAGGTCCGACACGATATTAGGAGTTATCCCATGACTTTTGTCGCCTCAGTGTATACTACCTTATAAATTTAAACGGGACGCCTCTTAAATCAAATATAGCTCTCACCATATCCCAGGAATGACATGGGTTCTTAAAACAAAAGATCTTGAAACGATTGGATAAAATTTAATATTACTTTTTTATAAAAAATACTGCTCTTTATGATGAATGAGAAATCTCACAGGAATATATAATACATTGAATAACTAGAAATTCCAACTGTGTTTCTTTACGTTTTAATTCCCGAACACAATATACATAACATCTGCCGCTAAAAAAAACCAAATACGTCATATATCACGCAGTCCATTCTCCACTGTGCCTCTCAATGAGGATGACGATCGAGACGTAGTCGATCATCAGCCGCATCGTATTCTGAGGAGATTGGACTTCTCTGTTGTGTCTATCACGGCCAATGGTTAGGTCCGCAATAATTTTTCATACTTTCACTTATTATCTTTTTTAATCCAACACTCGCAAAAAAGAGGCACCGTTAAAGATTTACTTAATGCCGTTCATAATTTTCCAATTAACTCTCACTAATGGTACTAATACACCATTCTCTTGAACAAACTTTACAGCAGAGAGATAGGGAGGAAATTTATTTATTCCCATTATAATTCCTTTCTGTTTTACTCAACAAGATACACAGACAGATTCGGCATGTTGGGTAACTTTTATTCTGAGAATCTTATACGTGCTGAGGCAGTTTACTCATTTTTGATCCAGAAGTATATACATCGAGTGACTATCAAACAGACAATTTCATTTCCATGAAACCTCTTCCGAGACCATACTTAATACGCAGCACCCAACATATTGCGGAGTTAACATAACGGCGAAACAGGTAAAATACGTTACCATTAAGAAGCTTAATTGACATCAGGAAACCGCTGATGCAGGCAGTATGGCACACCACACAAGGGCGGACAACAATACCAAGGCATAATCAGTGATGGTTCAAACTGCTTCACATTAAGGGCAATAAATTTGTCACGGCTACAAGCGGAGTGCATTCACCATGAAGTTCATGCACAATATATGGCAAAATAAACTTCATGTCACCAGTCACGTTGTTGCTCCCACGTCGAGTCAGGGCCACTTTACTTTATTAAGTTTTATTTGGTGGTTTAGGACAAATGATTTTATATCATCTTCGTGAATGACGTTGAACTTCCCTATTATTTCGTCAAGATCTACAAGTGACAGCTCGATGCAGCTGCTGTTAATAATGCTTAATGCTCTATATGGGCCTCTATATGATACGAGCAATTTCTTTGTAACAAACTCAAATTGATTACTGATATTATGCGCACGTACTAAGACCAGCTCCCCGATATGCATTTTTGTTCCTTCTTTGCCTTGTTTGCTCTTCTACGCGAATCAGCAGCATTATATAATTGCTGTTTCACAAATCGTCGAATTTCTTGCAATAATTTCTCGTGGTCTCCCTTTCCAATGTTTGTATTGTCGTGTTCCAGTTTTTCAATAGGGTGGGAAATCGGTAAATGTGACGGCACAAGGTTTCAAATAGATTCTGGGCCGTGGAAGAGTGAATGCCGGTGTTATTTTCTCCATTCTGGAAATTCGCATATACATAAAAATAGTATTACCAACTGTCAATTTGGCTGGTCGCAGTTCTGGAATACGATATTCCTCGTTGGAAAATACAGTGCAGTTGTAAAAATTTAACCTTATGCCATAATGGGTTAAGAAATCTACACCAAGTATCAGAGATGTTATAAGTCCCTTCACAATTAAACATACTGCTTCTTTAATTTTACCAATACCTTCTACATTTAATAAAGCCTGTCGATTTACTAACGGGCTAGCCCATTATGTAAAGCCAAAAATCTTGAGATGGGGTACGGGTATTACACTGGAGAACCAAAAAAACTGGTATAGGCGTGCGTATGCAAATAAAAAAGGTACGTAACCAATCAGCGTAACGCGATGCGGTTGGCAGTGCCTTTAAAAGACAACAAGCGTCTGGCAAAGTTGCTAGATCTGTTACTGCTGGTGCAATGGCAGTATATCAAGATTTAATGGAGTTTAAACGTGTTGTTATAATCGGTGCACGATAGATGGGACATAGCATCTCTGAGGTTGCGATAAAATTGGTAATAAAAAGTAAGTAATAAAAAGGTTCCGGAAGACAACTCACTTCAGCCCCGCTGTCTAGTAATGTGGTACACGGAATCCCATTAATGGTCACATTACTTCTCGACATAGAGGTTCACGCAATATATATTCTACTCCAGAACTGTCATGAAATAAAAATTCTCTCCCATTATCACGTAACAAAATTATGAAAATGTTGCGGCATATAACAAACTCCGATGATCCTTGCACCCTTTTTAACGTATCACTGGTCAAAATTAGAGTGCCGTCAATACCGACCAAAACTATTTTGACTTGTTTCGCTTGACGTTACATGGTGATGAGTCATACTGTCACTGCGGCGATTTTGAATAACTGTCGAGCAGTGAAAATGATGGCGCAGAGGGATTTAACACCGCCTCTCCTTTTCGTGTATATTTTGTCGGATAACTACCGCTTTTGTAGCGATGTTGGTTGTGTTCACAAGTGTCATCGACGTAGATAGAGCTTAGATCACGTTGTTATGGTGTGGTCAGGCCTTAGCTGAACGGCTTGCCTGATCACACCTTCAATTATAAACGAGCGGGATTGCAACGCCACCATTTGGTCGTCGACAGTTGCAGAAATCACCTCCACCGGTCACTGAGCGGGGCCACAGAACCACGTGCTTGATATAGGCCGTCGTTAACCGTCTCGTCGTCATTCATCATTAGACCTTTGGGCGACCCTACCTGCCAAGCAGACCAGGAAGATGGGTGTCCGGCTGTCGCTAACCGTCTGCCATGGAATCATCCTCCGGCAACATTAACAAGGTGATGACGTTCCGGTTAGGGTTATTTAAAATGACGTGAGTGAAGTAATAATAAACATAATATTAAACTCAATGTAAAGCTCCCCCGGTCAATGGTAACATAAACAATAATTGTATAACCGTAAATTGTAATAAACTCATCAGATACTGTTTTGCGCTACCAAACATGAGTAATTATTTGAGATAAGCCCCCAACATACTCTAATATTAACATACTTTCGAGTACGAATTGGCTGAAAAGCTAGTTCGTAACAACGTCCTGAAAAACGACCTCGCTCTGCAGTATATTTGTTACTAGTTTGCTTACTTCTCGGCGACTTCTCGTTATCACTGCCATCCAATCTGCTTCGTTTCCTATTATCAGATAGGTGATTTTCGTCATTACGATGTCGTCTGCGCCTTCTGCGTCAAAACGGCAAGTCGTGACGAGTGTTTCCGTGCAATGGTTTATCGGAATATGCATTATAACGATATAATTTTTTAGTTGATTTGCCAGGTGACTGAACAGTGCTGTAGGTAGACACACTGTATTGGTTTGATGAGTTCGGTGAACCGGAAGAACCTGGTTTATCTGTATGTGTGTTTCCTAGAAACATAGTGTCTAAACGAGCGTAATGGAGGAGTTCGTCTCGAAATTGCTGCACTGAAGTGATAGATCTACTCGCCCCATTTAATTGTTGCCTTGGGGAAGTTGAAGAAGAACCATAGCTACGAACTGCTCATCCGACATATGTGCTGTCATGTATCAAGTGCGTTCTTACAGTGATGTAAAACGAGCCTCCAAAGAATAATATCGACCTGGGTAGAAACGTTTGTTGTGTAGTAGAACCCGAAGTAAGCCTTATACTTTCTTACTGCAATACGTCTCTTCAAAGGCTTTACGAAACTGCTCATAAGAGTGTATTTTTTCGCGCTCAATCTCCCACAAGTTCTTAGCACTTTCTTTTAAAGCAAGGTCAACATATTGAAGCTCTTTCTACAGCTCCAATTTTACACACTTTAAATAAAATACTTCTCTGATCTTTCCAAAAAGACTGTTGGGTTCTCCATCACACGATCCTTAAAGGTAGGCAACTCATCTACTCACAATCTTGATTGACTTAGCATTGTCACAAAGTGCTGTGCAGGCTGCGGAGGTGTAGAAAGTGTAGAACTAGACGTAACTTAAGTTCATTGGTGAGTAACTTTAAGCAACTTAAGTGACTCTTCCAAACCGAAAATACGGTGGTCTATTTCAGACACTACTTCACTATCGAGACCTGAGCTTGAATTTGAAGATTCTTGTGTGGTTTGTAATTTTCCTACAGTGTTACGCAATTCCGCCAATTCCGTTTCTGTTCTAGCGCTACGCACCTGGAATTTTTTGGTAGTGGTGCCAACTTTTGCAAAACTTCATTAACGGTTTCAGCTTTCCACGAGTTAAACTGAACTGGCTTTTCGGCACGAACTGATTTTAATTCGTTGCGAAAAGTATTTTCTAATTCTGCCTGACTACTAATAAGCTCCGAATGTAACCTCCCTTTAATTTCCGATTTCAATTTTTCATGGCTCGTAGCAACTTCTAATTCAATTTTTCATAGCTCGCCGCTACTACTGATTGTAATTTAGTTTGACTTGTAGTCATTTCGGTGTATAGTGATTGCATGTATAACTGTAATCGTTGCAACATGGATACCACCACGCTTAGGGCGTTCGTTATTAATTTAATGATGAGCTATAGGTGCTGTGTCTAACTGCTGCACTGGCGGAGCAATGTAACTTATGGTACTCAATATTCGTGTTGTGAGCGACTGAGCGGCGTAATGCCAGTCATTTGCCACGCAGTTGTGTGTTCGTTCCCAGTGGATACTGTTAAATCTATGGCTGAGGTTTTGTTCTGCATTTCTCTATACGACGGACTGCCTTACAGCGAACTGCATTCACTACTATGAATTCTTTTTATCCATGGCAATAAAATTACAATACCATTAATAACATTCTTTTACAGCCACGAACAAAAACGGCATCTACGCTGGTTGCTTTAGTTATTTATTTTCACTTTTACCGTTCATTCTACAGCAATAAAAGCAGTGTGTGGCTTTACTGACTATCTTATAACAGAGTCCAATAGTTTCTATTTACTTCTGCCTCATATATGGGCGCCATTTATCGACTGATATGAATAGGAAACCACAAACTATCACCACTATGCTATGCAGTAGTAAAGTAAAACTGTTCTATTAAATTTTGTTATTTTAAAAGAAATTTTATAAATGGGAATAAATGTTCGACTGGTCGTTTAATATAAACAATATTATAAATTTACACGGGACGTCTCTTAAATCAAATATTGCTCCCACTCTATCTCACTAACGACATGGGTTATTAAAACAAAAGAGCTTAAAAAGATTGGATAAAATTTATAATTACTTTTTAATAAACTTACTGCACTATATAATAAAAGAGAAATCAAACATAAATAGCTTGAATAACTTGTAGTTCCAAATGAGTCGTTTTACTTTGAATAGCCGAACACAATATATATAAAATCTTCTAAAAACAAACCGAAGATAACATATATCACGAAGTCCATTCTCCACGATATAACAAAACAACGCATTTTTTTTCTGTGACGCTCCAAGTAGTTCTGCTTACTGCCGCAATAAAGTAAATTGTAAACTGAACTTAGGACAAATGCGACAAGAAACCTTTGTCTAATCAGAATAATGTAAATTGCATGACTAGCACGTTACATTCAAGTACCATCTCACACAATGCAGTTAGCCTTGATCTACAATTTAAAATAATAAAATACGAAAACAAAGTATGTAACACTCGTAACAGCTGAGATAATAATCGTATTACGATATTCAGAAGAATGCCATCTCTAACCGTCATTACGCATACAGTATTGATCACAAAGATGTTCGAAATCTCATTATCAATATGGAAGAAAAAAAATTTCTAAGAAATTTAACGAGCATAATAGATGTATAGCTTAGCTTACATGCAACCAGAACAGCTTAAAACGCCACGTAGTCCAAACTTGCAGTTTTGTCGCCGTTTACGTGCGTGAAGGACGTAGAAATACCCACCTAATTCTCAGTTTTGTCGCCGTTTACGTGCGTGAAGGACGTTGTTATACCCGCCGCAGTCTCAGTTTTACCTTGTTCCATTTAGTTGGCCGAGGTTGCCTAGCTACGCGTGGTACCTCATGGTTACGGTTTCGAATCTAGAGTTACCCTTTGGATTTTTGATTCCGTTTTCTACGCCATGATAGATAAATTTCGGCATGCCAAAACCCAGCCCAATTATCTTCCACTCATAAAGTATGAAAATTAGAGAGCAGTATGTAAAACGAATAGAAATATTCAAATGCTTCATCATTATTACGCAGTAACAAATTTCTTCAGGTTATTTTGCCATAATTGCACCTTGTGGACTATTAACAATGTAATCATAGACGTTTTACTCTAAAATCTAGTAAACATTGTGAAGCGACTTTAGCTATCCTTCGGTCTTACTATGCAGCAATAACATTTAACGAAGTACTTGCAATTTAATTTGCACAGCAATTTTTTTCTGAACATTAGCATGTGTGAATATATTTGGAATTTTACTATGCGTTTTTGAACCACCCTCTCTTTCTCAAAATGGCTAAGCATTTGCAGGGTAACTGGGGTCTTATATAATCGTGTAACTGATTACGCTTCCGCTCGCAACCTACATATACTACCTCCTTTTTGTCTTGATAAGTATTCCGACGATTGCAAGCAAAATGTAAGCTTCATTTCAAACATTTTCTCCTAAGTTTGTGAACGGGTTGCACTGCTGCTGGCTCGCAGATATATAACTTTTGGCAACATTTTCTTTCTGGAAGTTTTATTTCAGTTAAATTCTTCAGGAAAGTCCAACAAACGTTAGTAGGTAAGCTTATACGTGTTCGATAATGTAGTTTTGAGTTATTTTTTCTATTTCCGTGATAATAGTTTTGTCACTTAGTTGTTCCAAATTTTTGGAAGCAAAGAGAAACAAAATACTATTTCGTCAGCAGTAAATATCACAAACAAATTTATTCTGGGCATTTTCTGGGAACATTATTAGGTACTTCATGGGCATTAGATCTTAAAGTTTACAAGTTCAACGAAGTTAACTGTTAAATCAGTTTTATATTTCAAACCTGTCCTTGTTAATTCATTTTGACATCTTCTGTTTACAAAGACATTTGTTGAAAACATAAAATTCTTGGTTACTCATGGCATACCTATCTAATGAAGTGTATACGTTTAATTTTCTATTACCCTTCCCGAAGAGGCACTTTTCATGAAATGCGTGACAACGTTTCTTGAGTACATGTACAGATATGGGACCCAAATAGATTTCTTTTCCCTAGTTGTGTATGCTACTGTTATCACGTAGAACGAGAACCACAGTGGGTAGAAAACCTTAAGTTTTTAGGATCTGTACCAGGTGTTTTCAAGTAACGACGTCAGTACATCTAATTTGTCGTGCATTTTTGCCTCACCTAGGTATAAGCGTATTACCTGAACATTCGGATAACGTAATATTATCCACTTTGAATTGCTTATTTTTTTATTGTCCACCTTTATGTGAATTGATACTTTCATATCACCTAACATGTAGGTATTAATTTTTCTTACATTACTTCTTGTAATAAAACATGTAATTTGTGAAGAAGTTTTGCATCTTATACGTACCGTCATGTAGAATTATATGCATGCTCACTGTGCACAAAATATTCATTTCATAAGAAATTATTGAACAGAAGTTATACGTTTACCTTCACTGATTTATGTGTCAATATATCGAAGGTCAAGATCAAAGTAACTAGTTTAATGACTGTTTCCGTCAAGCCGGAACTACAGAGAATGGCCTTTCAAGCCTCCCCTACTTCCAAAATTCCTGCATCACTTGCCGCAAGAACAAAATAGTTATTTCCACTTTCTGAACGTGTAGTGTGTGACCTTTATGGCGTGGGTTAAATGTATATAGTTAATTCTATTAACTTACAATTTTTAAAAAAAATTATTTGCTTTGGGAATTTTGAAGGGTTAATGGAATTTTATCCTTTTTATGCATGCCTGTTATTTTTTACAGTTTTCGAACATTTAATTTTGTGATTTCCTCTTTATAATACATTGCGTATTTGCAGTAATTATTTATTCTTCTTTTCCTTGCCTAAAACCAAATGTGTCAATTTTATCGAAAATTAATCAATAGCTTTCCAACGCAAGGAAAAAGAAGAAAATGAATGTAACTTTTTCGAAGCAACCACTCCAATTTCCACTTAATGTGTTGTCATAAATTATTATATTTTCTAGACAGGTGGTTATTAAATCCCTTATTTCGGTGTGCGATATAATACTCTGTAAACTCTGCTGCTAGATCGGCGGCTGCGCTGTATTATGTAAATTAACTCATTTTGGTGCCGCTAAGTACGTAGTTTACGTTACTAGACTTCACTTATTAATTTGACTTGCTTGTGCCAGCCTCGCCCACTCTCTTGTCTCTACGTATCTGCCCTCTTTTTCCATCTTCCTCTTCGCCAAACGCGCTATCTTTCTTGGTGGCTCACGCCATCTGGACCGACAAACTACTTCATCAGCTACGAAATTCAATGACAAGCTGTGACTATCATTATCGGGGTTTTAATAATACTGGTTTTATCCTCCGTAGCCAAAATTCAGACAGGAAGTTGTTCTAGTGCATGCTTGGCAGTCTTTCACTTGCTCCTCCCCTGTTTGAAGAGTTTATAATTAAAGAATTCTTTCTTTACCTGAAACTTTTATGGATGGCGTCAATTAATGGGCACGTTTACAGTTTTGCGCGCGTGTGTCGTTAGAACGTTGAAAAATTTTGCTATTGAAATGTGTGCCAATTTTAGGCACTCGCTGAAATGTTTATTGTTCTTGTATCCTCTTCCAGAGGATACTTTTATCATGGAAAAGTTCCTTGTTTTTTCTTTTCCAGCATCGACCATTTTATTTACACATGTATTTTATGCAAAATCAAAGTTAAATAATGTCGCAGTTAGGATTTCTGTAATTGTGCGTGTTTATCCAGAAATGTTTAAATATTTGTCAAGACGAAATTTTTTAATTTACTGGCGACAAATTTCTGAACGTCCTCTAATCAGGTTTAAAGAACTTTAAATAGTTTTCTTTTAAATAAAAAATAAAATATCAGATATTTTATATAAAAATATTATTTTTAGTTTTTTTCCTAATTGACAACTTTAATCTATCAAGTATTAATCTTATTAATATAAAAAAACAAAAAAATGTTATTGTTTCTGGTGTTGTATCGGCCGATTTGATATCTGTGACAGTGACTGGTATTTTCAGAACGCACCACGAAGCACAATAATTTGCCAAACTACGTTATCATGAGTTACTCTTGCTGGTAACTCAAGATGGAGTAGTTTGAAAATGATTGTGCTCCGCACTTAATCTTATTTACATAGAGTGATCTTCCAGTGTTTACCGCACACGGTAAGTAGTTCATATTGTTATTGTATGTCCCTACCTCGATAATATATTATTTTTTCCCGGGTTATCACTTCATAAGGTACTTTATGTGTAATTGACTAACGGTCCCGGACCCGGATTTACAATGCCGAGTTGAGGCCTGTCCCGCGATTCAGCTCGTGGTGCTTTGATGTCTTGATGCCTCTTTGACGCCTTCTTGGTATCGGTTTGATGCTATGAGAAATCTTCTGGCGTTAGGAAGGTAACTCATGAAGATGTGGTAGAGCAGCAGGAAAGTCCTGCTTTTTTTATATTTATTTTTCTGTGCATGTGCATGAGTCAGTATACAGCGCATCAAGTCGTCCAACATGTTTTTTGCTTGGAAATTGCTTATTTAACTAAACAGCCTCAACATTATTATTATAGGTAAGGCTACATGTTGTGAGCGGCACAAGGCCGATAACACTTCGGTTTTTAATTTTGTGGCATACCGACCACTTAAACCATAATATTTTAAAAATAAAATTAAAACAAATATTAACAATTTTTAATTTCAAAATTTTAAATCTTTTGCTATGAACGTTATGTTAATAAAGCCTTATCGCGTATAAAACGTTGCCGCTGTGGTATTATATATGTGTTACGGAATAATTTTATTTTATATTTGTAAATCTTTTTGGTAGTGATTAATAAAATAATTGTAGGCTATTCATGGTAATGTGTGTACTTTTTGCAGTCCTCTAATTGGGAATAAAAGTCAACAGATATATTTTATTGTTGCCTTAGACATTAAATTTAGAGTTAGATAAAATATTTACACTGTGTTTATTATTTATATGGCAATATTTGTTTTAAAAAGAGGTGGAAAGATAAAAAATAGCTGATAAGAAANTCAAAAAAACTTGGGCGTCAAAAAAAGTCACGTTACCGTGAACTGCCCTTAATAACCATTTACTTATTGAATCTTGCTACACCAGGTCTCTTTTCCACGAATGCTTCCACTGTATAGTAAGCAGTTTTTCCTGATATTGTTAGAGGAGCGTCGTGGTACTAAACCATCTAATCTGAGAGTAAATATCTCGGACATTGTATCCTATACTGTCGTTTAAGTAGGTGTTGATTGCCTCATAACATGAAATGTTTTCGAAATGCAACCTGTAATATACTGGGTATTTCTGAACAACACCAACAAACTTCGGCAGATTTTTCCTTACAGAAAAATAAAACGAAGACATGTGTATCACTTTTACCTTCAAGTGATTTTGAAGAGAGTTATGCGCCCCAAATATAGAATTTCATAATGTTTTTCGTTCAAAATATCAGAAACTACCCGCGATTAGGATAAAAATATCAGGGAATAGTGTTATGTAGGACGAAGATACAACTTCTCTGAAAACGCAGTTGCCAACATCAGCACCATACATGGAGGATATGGAGGTTAGAATTTTTATTTATGGATGTTGTCTTCTTCGAAAAATTTAGGATAAACCGTTTTTAAGAAAATCATGCGTAAATTTAAAAACAGAATGTTCGTTGCTTAACACGTAGGAAACACACATAAACAAGAACATATTTTTAATTTTTTTTTTCGGAGGTGCACAGTATTCTAAAAAATCATTTTGTTAGAAAAGTTCATTTACAATTTTGTAGTATGTTTCCCTTAGTAATAACTTGCCGAAGTTTGCTGGTGTTGTTCAAAAACACTCGGTACATTCCCAGGAGACATACGAAATATTTTACAGATCAGGAACGAGTTAAATTGTTGCCATTATATTTGCTTAAGGAACACGCGTCGTGTTAACGGTAAATGCCAGCATATTTAAATTTTCTTTGTAGGACACCATTATATTCACATATCCATTGCTGTTACGCAAATTAGAGCTGTTGTACTTGCAGAACACTGTTACATGCAACGATAAGTACTATATCACAGATGATATTCAAATGGTGGCCTTTCAATTCGTCACAATAAGTGCACGTCCTGAAGATGTTCTGCGGAAATCGATGGAAGATACACGACCGTTCTCTGATATGTGCAGCCCCTCCCACCGTTCTTCGTACAAATTCTTCGGACTGCATAAGAGTTTCATAAATAACACTATTTATGCATCTACAGATGAGACCGTGCTACCATATACAATTCAGTTGTTACCAAAAGTGTTACTGATAGCGGACATGTGTTGGAGCTCCATGATGTTTGTACCACACATGACGCCGTATTGTTAACGATAACGGAACACCTTGCAAGAGTTGTGGCCCAACATCTTAAATAACATATTCTATGATCTAAATGGGGGAAGGGGGTGGGGGCAAAATGCAGGGACCAATAAGATTGTTGTTAATATTTTCATCCCACCCACAGATAAAAAAAAATTGATGGTGGAACCTTTGTTCGCTGTGGCAATGGCGCGTGGACTGGCCACATGTGATTGTTTTTAGAGTTTGAAGCAGTCATCCTTTGTATTTGAACATTACGTGGCACATGAATTAGGTGTTTAAACGAGTTTTTTTTCGAGAAGCCAGAGTCAATACTGTTCCCTTCGAGGATAATCAGATGGAATTAACGTCTGGACTCTGCAGGTTCTACGAAAACGGGTATTTATCGTGGAGAACTTGCCATGCCGCTATACGGTTTACTCTCGTAGACATGCATTATATTTTGTTTTAGAGGAAGAATGGCTTCTTTATTATATTGGAGCTCCTCGTTTTTAAACTGTGCAGAACAAATGGTCGTCGGAATCCAATGATTAGCTGGAAAGTTAAGCTCTCTGCGACGCAAATATAACTCCAGTCTTGCGACTATGGCATGTGATGTTTGACATTTTGTCAGAAAATATTCTTGATATAGCTATGCTAAGCCATCCGTTCATTTCTACGGGCCTCCTTATGTATTATTTATGTGCATGGTTATTTCCCATATTACAGTGCACCTTATATTGTTTACATTTCTCAGGTTATTTGACTGCTGGCACACCGAATATTAATGCTTGGTTTGATTTAGTTGGTCATTCAGATTGTAAATATCTTACCTTGGCATCGCGTGGTTCACTGAACTGTACACAAGGCACGTAAGATGTCCGAGGTACGTATTCGCCCTGGGTTTCGTACATATTGTCTCTCTTTGGTAGTGAAATTATTGATGATTAATCGCAACAGTTTTAATTAACATAGTAACGTGATGTTGAATCGGAATTGACATGCTCGTCTTTGCTACTCGCATTCCGTATGCAGTAACTAAAAGCAAACTCTCACTCTCGTAACGGACAGGAATTTTTAAATATTTATCATTGTGTTCTAGGAACTCAGAAAACTACAACAATCAACACAACTTTGTCAGCCCCTACTGTTCACACGGCGCATTTCCAAAACTTTTCATCGCTGTATCAGATCCTCTTCTTTATAAACATATTTTGATTACATTCTGTCTGATGGTCATTTTGGCGATGATAGCACGGATAAAAAAACTTTTGCATACCACCATTGAATATTTTTAGTTAACTGGCACGTTTATATATAGCTTAAAACATAAATTCTTTGCAAATTAAACTGAGAAAATCGTCGTCCAGTTGTAAACCTGTGTGATCTTACAATAAGTCAACTTGTAAAATTTATTCTTTGTAGTGTTACAGTAACTGTATTTATAATATATATATATATATATATATATATATATATAATATCATTCAGAAATTTTTTTTTCTAACTAGCGTATTTTCCTTGGAAAGATATGCGATCATGACGCTAAATGTATTCACCCTCACCCAATAATTTCTGATACCAACTTAACACACTGTAAATATATTTTGCAGTTATATATTGCCAATAATTGTCTCAAAGCGAAACTTAAAATAACCAAATAGTCTACAACAAAACTGCAACTATTGAAATGTGCGGTACGCTAGCAGACGTTTAATATCATTCGAAATTGCAATAATTCTCCGAATCACTTATACATATTACCTAGATTCTTTGCAAGAAGTGAAATTATTACCTTTTTTTCTAAAGTAACAGTAGAAGTAATACAACTTTTATGTATTGTATGAGTTGCGATTGAAATTGGCTGTGTAGTAAAATTATTTAGATCGCAAAAGAATATTGTCTGCTGAGTCTTGGTACTTCCACAATTTTTTGTGAATATACAGGTTGATTCACGAAGAGTTACCGACACTCACGGGGCTTATTCCTTACATCATTTGGAGCAAAATATTTCATATAAGTGTGGGTATTTTTCCCAGTATATACAGAGTAACTCAAAACATTAAAAAAATTACGAATAAAATAACAAAAAATTCAGAAATATATGAGGTGTTGTATTATCAGACCGTATTATTTACAGTTGAGCATCACAATTGCGTCTAACAAGCTTACAAAAGATATTCAAAAATGTTTCCTTCTGCTTCCATACACTTGGTTGCACTCTTATGGACCACACGTGTTGCTCTACGTAGCTGCACACGGCTGTCTTTGATTTCTGCAGTGGCATGCATGATACGCGCAAGTAGTTCCTCGCGTGTTTTGGGCAGTCCATTGGTAAACAATATACTTCATTCATCTCCATACGCAATTATCTAGACATTTAAAATTAGTCAAATTACTCTCTAAATACTAGGAATAGGACCCACATATATATGACATATTTTGCTCGAAATTAAGTAAGGAATGAGAGCGGTGAGTGGCAGTAAATCATCGTGAATCATCCTGTATTTTGAGAGATAATAATTTTTTTTTCACGTTTATATATTTTTTTTTTCTAGAGATTTTAAGAACCAATAGCTTTATGTTATGTTAATTTCTTAACATTTGATTTTAAAAACCAGCCTTTAATTTGTTTATTTTACGTAAACATATCATGTAAGTCTTCTTAGAAGACTTTTGTGTTTTTTTACAAAAAAAAATATTTTATATGCCTAAATAAGATTATTTAGAAACAGGGTTTCCAAGGACTTTACGTGTGAAACCAAAATAAAGGTTTTTCAGTTGATAATTTTATTATAATTATTCTAGTCTTATAAAACGATAGGTTTTGATATATTGCAGCTCCATTTTTGTGGGTATATTTGTATATCTCCATGAGTTTAACGAACTGCATCAAACTAGTTTATGAAACATTGAATATCCAAGGCACTATGACACTCAAAACAGGGATTATTTCTCTAAAACAATTAAAGGATTTTACTGGCTTTTTTTAAATGGGGTTCAGGTGTAATTATATATCCTAGAAACAAGCTGTCGAATTTCGCTTAAACCATTTCGTGCCTAATGAAACATAAATAATTGAGGTACTAGTATCTTAGTTTCTTTCTCCGAGACGGTTGAAATTTTGGCCAATTCAAGTATTCACTCTCTTGGCTCTTTCAGGAAGTTTTCGAAAGTCACCGCATCTTTAACAACGAACATCGTCGTTAATTTGACAGCAGCGCGAATTTCGTAACTAGATTTGTCAAGACTCTGTCCTGCTTCAAAAGTTTATTTTGGCAATCACGACTTACACGACTTTGCTGAGCAATAGCTTTGGTTATGTGAATGAGATCCATCACTATATTATTGTATACTCTACTAATATAGCAAATATACAAAATCTGGCAATGTATTGGCACGAAAGCAACATTATATAGAATTATTTCTAACCAAAGTATTCTGGTAATCATTACCATCAGTTTAACATAATTTTCTAGAATTAGCCATTGTGCAGCATATTTACGAAACACTTAACCTATGTTATGGATAATTTTCTAACATCACAATATAAATAAATTATAAAAAGTATTATGCGTAGGAAGGAAACTTAAGTTAGATGTTAGAAGTACGTTAAATATTTAAAATAATACATTAAAAATGTATGTAACAATTTGCCAAGCATTGTAAAATAGTTTCTTATTGCCGTACAAGAAATATAATCCATTTAAACGGTGTGATAAACATCCCTTAATGCGTCCGAGATATTAAAAATTTCCCCATAATCAGCGGCTACCTTTAACCAACCAAACAAAGAATTTTCTCACACATTTATTTTTTACTTATGTTGGCATTACAGGAATACGAACATTATTTGCAAGGTTGGCAAATATTCCAATTTTTTCTGGTTTTTCCAAATAATTGTGTGCTTCTCTAGCAGTAACACAAATAATCTGCGGTCAAATTGTGATTATTTTCGTGCCACGGGGAAGGAGCTCTCTCGTATATTTCGGACCACGTCTGTGAAACACGCCTTATGTTGTGAGAGCGGGAACGCGCGCCTGATAAAGGAATCGATGTTTTGTTGCAGCCCGGAAGAAGCTCGCTTGTTCTCAAGACAGCAGCGCTGTGGAAAGGCAGCTTCTAATGAAGGCGACGCCAGTCCGTTCCACGAAGCCTCGGGGTGACTAGAGACTTTTCTCCTCGACACAATGAAAACTGGGAGTGACTGTGGAGTGCGATAGTCACTGTTGACCTCGGGATGTGGAACGCCAGTCGATAGGCACATCGCTGCACGTGCTCGCCCATTCCCACGCCTCACAGCTCTATCTGGTGAAGAGAGATGCCCGGAATTCAGGCAGTAACTCACTAAAACATTTTTTTTCTAACATTTTCTTTTAAAACGCAAGTAGTTTTCATGCAATTTGGCTGAAATATTTAATCATCTATTACATATGATTATCGAAGCCCTTAATTATAATTACTCGCAACATACGTTAGCGTAACAAACAATGCATTCGGCAGTACGTAAATAATTATTCTGGTAATACCATTAAAAATTAAATAGGGCGTTGACAACACCGAACATAATTTTGGTGATGCACAAAGAGAAATCAGTTATTATAAGAAAACCGAATTATTTCATAAAGATGGAGCATTTATATTAAATTTATTACATCAGAAATTAACACGTGACATTAAATTCAATATTTATACCGACTTCAAATATTTCAATGCTGCTGGTTAACTTAATGCATTGCACACTATCGTTATAGAAATTCCGTACATTAAAATTTACATTTCTGTATAATTAACTCAAAAAATTTTACGTTAAAATTTGTTAAAGCATTTAAAGTAATTTAAATTTGTCTCGTTTCTATTTTGATATATTTATAACTATAAGTTTATAATTATACACACAATATAAATTATGTACACTGCCGTTAATCACTAGACACCCTAACCTTGTAAATTGACCTTGAGCGTTAATTTTACATGTACAGAAGCTATAGTAGTTGATAATAACACACAAATAATAATTTACTGATTTTCAAGAAGGCATCGTTAGTGATATCGGAATTTCTGTTCAGTTATCAGAGAAATTTTAGGTGAATTCCCAATAGCAATTCAAATTCTTTAGAGTTTAAATTATGCTTTATCACTATAATTACGAATTTTTTACATTGTATTGCTGTTTCATTCTTTACTAAAATTAATGTATTAAAATATCTACTTCACGTAGTGCTTAAGGACTCTCAACCTCAAGAAAGTCTGACGCGTTCGGTCTCACGGGGAGTGGTCTGCCGCGATTTCGCGTGGAAGACACTTTGCACACCCCAGCGGAAATAGAAGTTCAAGGCCCGCGCGGCCTCTGGAAATACACATCACAGCATTTGTACTGCCCACCTTGCCCGAGGACTGCAAGAAAACAATTGGCAGTTCCTTATACATAACTTATCCGACTACTATAAAACCTTTCAAATATGTTCCTACCACAGCGAAGAGGAATTCACCCCTATCCATATCCCTACTGTCAGACGATGATCCACGCAAAAACAAAATTATCTTCCGCTATCTCCACGGATTCTAGGACGAGATAAGGGCATCTCGCTAGTAAACATTGGAGGAGCTGTTATAAAGTGCTCAGGCCATAGCTGAACGGCCTGCCTTATCACAGTTAAAACATTGAAAAAGGGCACGAGCGTGATTTCAATAACACTATGTGAAAGACAGTTGCTGAAACCCTCTCCACCGGTCAGTAAACGGGACTGAAAATATTAAACAACGCGCCCGATATAGGTCACCGCAACACTGGGAGCGGCGTCTTTTATCATCGGGGCAGCGGACCAAAAAGACGTAAAGATGGGTGTGTTCGGCTGTCGTTAACTGCCTCCTAGAGATAAATTAGCGAAAAGCCAGCCAGATACATGCCATCGAACTGTAAAGATGTTGTACTTGAAGTTCCAAAGCGAATTTTACGGTGAGTGTATTTCGCGGCCTAACTAATTATCATAACATTTTCCTCTACTTTAGACTGTTACAGTGATGCTACTTACATAGTTATAGCGTGTTTAAATTTAGATTGATATGCGCTTTGTCTTATGCTAAATTTGTTTCCACAAGTTTCAGCTAAATTTAAAATTCGTGTAAATTTTTTTGGCTTTTGTATATTTATATGTAGTACATTAATTGTCAGTTCCTCATCAATCCCAGTCAAGAAGTTATTCCATTTACTGAATGTCAGGAACCTTATTTTAAACAAGTCCTTTTCATTCATCTTCACAGTTGTCTCGGACCTTTCGTCCATTTTCTCATATATTTTGGTTATCTTCTTTCTCTCGAAGTTCAGTTCCATTGTTATCCACAAATAACTGGAATTCTGTGATTCCGTTTTTTAACGTATCAATAAGTCTTTAAATTTCCGGTTTGTATATCAAGAATGTAGCTGAATCTTTGTAGCTGAATGGTTCCACTATTCTACAGCACTGGTACCTTAACTAGAATTTCTTTATTTTTTAGCTACCTCTCGATGCAATAATAAAAAAAACTAGTAGTTTACGGAGTGAGAGTAGCCCGGGAATGAATCTGGGACATCCCTTCAATAACGTTCTTTGTTTTCGGAATGCCAATACCCCCTCACCCCGCACACGGTCATTCGAAAGACCAAGTTCTCTGACCTTCTTTCACAGGCAGTCTTTCATACAAAATAAACACCCATTTAAATGCAAGGAAAGGAACACTTAACGAAATGCAAATATTGCACCTACTTTAAAGTTTAAGTTTTTCATTTGAGGATTGCAATCTGTAACAGCTTTTGAAGGACAAAATACAAAAAGGAACATAAGTTTCCTTCTTTTTGTTTGATAGAAGGAAAAACATTAGTAGAAATAGTTACTGCTTTTGAACAATCGTGAATAGTTCAACTCTGAGGATGAAACAGGAAGTGAAGACGACCAAGAAGAAAGCATAGATGAAATTAAATGTGGCACCGTAACACCGGACATGCAGACAAGAGCGTAGAACGAGTTTGATTATCCCGTAGATGTCGTTCGGACCTCTCTTGGTGGTCACATTGAACATTTATGAATGTATGGAAAGCAAAATTCACTGTTCCACAGTTCATTTGATTGGTTAATCAAGGTTGTAAGTTATTTGGTTTTGATATTATATACCTTTAAATTTTGGGTATTCTCTTATACTCATCCTGTGTATTCGATCTGCCCAAGAATGCTGATGGTAAAAGTACCATCAACAAGAAGATTATTATGCATTGGTAAAATAAAATGCTCAAAAAAAGTTTTGCATCAAACAAAAAGTAATTAATAATCCAACGTTATTACTCGGAATGGATTTCTCGAATGAGCTTTACGCAACTTTCTAGCATATTTGTCGTAATTTATGTGTCCCACTTGGCTCTAGTTCACTTTTGGCGCTCTGTCTTTGTGACAAACGAGTACCAGCTTGTTTTCCTTCAGCGATGTGGAGACTGTTAGTGATAGCTTGACTGTAGAGGTGATAGCTTGACGGCACAATATAACATAGTTTCAAATTAGCTAGGATTGTTTCCTTCGTACAAAGTGGTGTTGTACAACGTACGATTGCTGGAGTTGTGAGTTCACGACAAAGTGATGTGTCTAGGATCTGGAGTCGACACATGGAGACTGGTACTGTTAATGATCAACCCCCATCTGGTCGCCTGAGAGTCACAACACCTGCTCAGGATCTCTATGTTATAATTAATGCATCCCGAAAAAATACCTCCACAGCAAGGGAGATACGAGATCGTCTCCGATCATCCTCGGGTGTAGAACTCTCACCAGACCGTCCGCAACCGTCTTCGAGTGGGAGACAGGCCTACGCGCTTGTACACCCATGAGATGCCCTTATCGCAACTGATAACATTGGCAGAACCTCTTGCATTGGGCATGGGATCATCATGAATGGACAGCTAAAGAATGGTGCCATTTTCTGTTCACTGAGGAGACGAGGATTTGTTTTATGCCAGATTCCAAAAGGTTGAGAGTTTGGAGATGACAAGGTGCACAGGCAAGGCGTCGTGCTGTGCAAGAAGTCCATGCATACAGAGATGGAGGAATCCTGGTCTGGGCAGGAATCGTGCTTGGACGTCGAACGCCTTTAGTTCGTATAGAGGTCACATAGACAGCTCGGTGGTAAATCACAGATGTCCTCAGACTGTTGTGCACCCATACCGACAGGTATTGGGTAAAATGTTTCTGCTGGTGGATGATAATGCCCATGTAAGCTGTGCAATAGGCGTTGATCAATACTGTCAGCAAGCCTGTATTCAAAGCAGTGCGTCCAGATTGCATAGAGCATGCCTGGGACCTTCTGAAAACTGCCATTCAAGCATGCCATCAACAATCCAAAATTATACAGGAGTTGATATTGGTCAAGCAGACAGAATGGGACAAATTGCCACAAGAGAGACTAAATAACCTTGTTCTCAGTGTGCCTTGGCGCTTCAGGTATCTTGTGAGTTCTCGAGGAGGTTACATGAGTATGGGTCCATGTAGAGAGTGATAATAAAAGCGATGAGAACACTGCTGCTTCCCAAACAAAAAGGCAGTGTTTGAATTTTTTTATTGGTATGATTCAAAATGAACATTTGTTCAATATTTGTGTTGTTTTGTAACACATGCATTTGCTTCATACTTACATAAAGGGGAGATGTTATGGTAATTTTGGTACAATAAATCTTTGATGCAAAACATTTTTTGAGCATTTTAATGTTTTACATTGTCTCATGTATCAAAAGCGTCTAATACTGGCGGTAAAATAAAATGTATAATTTTTGTTAAAATTTATTTTTACATATATTTTATTTGTAAATAAGAATATAGTATTTATAATTAATACATTTTACTTAAAAACAGGGATAAAATAGGCGTGTTGGTAATGCCTAGTAATAAATAGTGATCATGCAAAATGTTAAACTGAGTGCGCACAAATACGGTGCTTTGCACTATTGGTGTAATTTTCTAGACGTAGTTAAGCTTTCTTTGCATGAGACGGTTCGAATAAAAAATATTTTTGTAAAGCCAAAATTAAACACGATTAAGAAAATTAACGGGTGCGTGACGTACCACTCACAAACGATCTTCTTATAAAAGTGATTGGTATAAATATGGTATTCATATAAATAAGCACACCTTACTTTTTCAGTTTTTTTTTTTAAATTTTGATTGTTTAGATGTTGGTAACTGTTAAATGTACTAAATGATACTTTTTGATGTTTTAAAGAATTTGTCTCGGTGTCGTGGCTATTTTAGCTGCCACAGAAATGGTAATTTTTTGGCTACAGTGTGTTATATTTAGTATTTTATAATATGGACTAGGTTGGTAATATTTAAACTGGGGGTAATTATGAAGACAGAATACATATTAAATATAATTATAATGAGATGAATTTTATAATATAAGGTTTTGGCAAGGGAGGTCGTAATTAATTACAATATACTACTAACCTGAATGATACCGTCGCCGTAGAATGCGTGTCGTGCCGGAAACGGACGAGCGACACGCCAAGCTGCATCTTGAGGGCTTCATCTCGGCGTGGTCACTCAGACAGACAGACCCCGTACAAAGTGTTACCTGTGACGTAAGTGACCCAAATACCATGCCTCCGGGAGGGGAACTGCGCTGGCACTTTGCTGATATGTTATATAAACGATTACGTTTGTAATGTGTTTTGGATTTTTCGCCTGGCCTGGATACCGACACGTCGTTGCAGTTCGCTAGGATTGTACGCCTTCACAGAATCATAACGTATCCCGCGATGTCAATGGGGAAGAGATGTCCTCATCTCTTAGCTGTTAACGCGGAAGAAGAGGTGTGGGGAATGTAGTGACGCGGAATGTGTCATTTTCTGGCAGCAGGACTAGACATGGGTGGAGACCCTTCTCTACAGTAGGATTATGTCAGATAGGATAGAAAGAGAGAAGAAAGTCTTAAACTGAAGTGCCAATGTCGTGAAATCTTCCGTGACTACGTCAGAATGGCCAGTTAGTGTGCTGCTGAGTGTGAACTTGGCAATAGCCAAGGCATGCAAATAATCTTCCACGCGACCGTGGCAGACACACGCGATGGGACATATTCGCTTCAGCCTGTTCTTGAAGTCTTGCGGCAGTGTTTGGTAACTAAATACTAAATGTATATAATGAGTGGTTAAATGCATTTGAAAATATGTATTATGAAAAAGAATTTCTTACTGAATAAAATGACAAAAAATTTTGGAATGGATAGTGTACTACATTAAACGACTACGATTGCCAATAATTACAAAAGAATTACATAAATACTGCAAGTTACAATAATGTTATTAGAAAATGAATCCTCAAAATATATTTAAATTAGCCATACATAACAATGTTATGCTCAGTAATACAGTTCAGTTGAGCGTCAGTTAGGTCGGAGTAGGATTAAATTTTGGCACGTAGGATGGCATTAATTAATTTTATTATATTAATATTAAGTAAAATTAAAACAACAAAATTTGTACCGTGGCATGAGACCTTCTATATATACCAAGTGTTGGGAAGGGTGCAAAGATAATTAAGCTAACGTTTATCTATTAGAACACACGAAACAATATTTTTTGCTCTTCGGCCTATGATTTAAAAATTAAATCCTTTATATTCTTAACATTTTTATGTAAAATTTATTATAATGGTGCTTGTCAGTGTTTATATCTTATTGATTATATATTAGATAATTTACAAGTATAATGCAATTATTTATTAGATTACAGTTTATGTAACATATTGAACGTTTGCGGATAAGCCCAGATATAATAAAATTATTATACTTAGTATTTATGAAATTGTAATAATAACATATATTTTATTCTCATCGCCAATTTGTGAAAATTATTCATTTATTTGGTAAGAGCATTTTTTCTGATAGTATTGTGTAGGCCGATAAATTTATTACAAAATTTTAATCTTATAACTGTAATACATGTTCAGCGTACTCCAGTCTGAATTACTCCTTTTTTCCCCCTTCTTTGAAACAATGTATGATTATCTATACACTGACTTTTAGTTGTGTTTGCACTTTTTTCCATTTTTCTTTATTTTTGTGAAAATAAATTTTGTATGCAACTGTTGACTCTTAAGTCATAAATAATATGAGGTACAGCCATACTTCACATTATATATATTTTTTAGTAACAGTCAATAATAACGGAACCTATTAACAAATATATTAGAGGACGACGCATTCAATAGACTAAAATGTTTTGTTTTTAGTGGCAACTATAATAAAGCGGAGTGGTGTTAGTTTGTATGTGTTAAAACGCTGAATTGTGCGTGTCAGTGTAATACCGGCTGGGTGCAAATGTGTTGAAAGTGTAACGGCGTTGTTTACTTTATTTCTGAGGGAGCAGAGGCGCGCGCGAAGTAGGAATTTGCTGATCGTCGTCATTGCACAAAACCCTCTTTAGTGGCCACCTACATTACATAATTAATGTTTCCACCAAATTTCATGTTTCTAGGAACAAAGGTTGAGGCTGGGCTTGGACATGCCAGTCAATTTTTCATTTTATATACTTATGTATATACATGCATATGTACATATGTATGCACATAGACAGTTACCTTATTTAACGTCAAACGTAACTATCCCCAGCGTGAAGTTTGTCATACGTTACATATACATAAGTCTATTAAATACATCTTCACGGAAATAAACTAAGTAAGTCACGACTTTGTAATGACTGAGTGTGACCCGTCAAACACTGTAATTATTTGTAAATGGCCCAATGAGAAAACTTATTGACTAGTCCTAAGAGTGTTTCAACATATCTGACACTCACGATAATACTCTTAAAAGTATAGAAAAATAATGTATGTTTACACTGGAGCTAAGAATTATACGAACGTCTCTTTAACAACTCACAAAAAATAATTATGTTTATATGTTATGTGTTTCCGTTTACAAACGAAGGTTCGTTCCCTTGAAATTCACCTTTCAGGCGTGAATTCCTTTAGATTACTTTGACGTCACTGCATTGGAGTGAAGTTACTTGGTACAGTATTGCTTGTGCATAGCTGCGTCACCTGTCGAGGAAAGTAGGAACTACAATCTCGCGGAGAACCTTGACAGATAGCAGCACTAGTCGTGGCCTTGCTTGACCTTGGACTTGGATGTCAACCAGTTTCTGTGGTTACGTTTTTAAAGGAATATGTGGGTGGGGGGGAGAGGGAGAGAGATATTTATGATTGTGGTTATTTTCCTAACAAGTATTGTAAGCGAACTCACTTTAAGGCCATTTTTAAGTGTAATATTACATGTTCACAAACCAGACCACATCGAGGTCTTTAATAACTCAGGCCGTGTTCCAAATGGCACATTTTGTTAACGAAAGTAACAATTTAATTGATTTTGTCTGCAAAATCAATTACGTATTTTTGTAATTTGCGTTTTTCAGGTACGAAACTAACGAATTACCAAAAAAAAAATTACCAAATTCGCAGCTGTGTTACTTTTTTTGACATTATATGTATACAATACGCTTATTGTGTAATAAATTGTAAGAAACTGAAGCATTTCAAACTCTAAATAGCCATTTATTAAAACAAGATTACAAAATATTCATGTTATGCGTGTATTATCTATATTTAGTAACAGCTAAACATTGTTATTATTTTATTCTACTGACGTTGAAGGTTAAACGGTGACTAAAATATGTTTTTTAAGATACGTGGTATATTTTTAGACATCCCAAGTTTTTTTAGACTATAATTTCACTGTAATCTGATATCAACCATGCCCTACACATTAAAATTGCATTCTAACAATTGATTGTCGTGGTGTTCCAATAAAAAAATTAAGAAATTCCAAACGCTAAATACAAAATACGAAAACCCAACTAATTGGAACACAGCGTCTGGTTAAGAACCTCATTATTCTCGATACAGCTAGCTATAAAATGAAAAGTTTAAAGGTGCGAAAGTAACACGCAACAAAATCGCAAATTGACTGAGGTGTGGACCACCCCGTACAAAACAAATATGACTTGGCTAAATGAGATCAGAATTTGCCATCGAGGCATAAGCTGATTTAACGATTTTTATCGAAATAATATTTTTCATGCTATTTAACATACCAGGCCGAGGAAAAAAATTACATCTGCACTAAACCCAACATAATAAAACAAGGCACCGTTTTACGTCCACCCGGAATTTGAACCCATGATTCCTTGTTCAGTACATCGGAATGCAGCTAATTACGAAACGGAAGCTTGGACTGAAGTCAGTTCCCATTAGCTCTACGTACACTTAGATATGAGAATGTATTTTTTCTTATTGTAGTACCAACCAAATAAATATAAAGTTTACACATTTTTAAAATAAAATATAGTAAGTTAGTGGTTTCGGTCATAAAATATTGTTAATAGTGGGTATTAAGTTCTCATGTAAAATAATGTGGTCGAGTTATTTATTTTTGGGTAAAAGTTTATATCCAGCCTCCACTATATCTCGTAGAGAAGGCCGTAGTTACAGTAATTTTTATTCAGCTTGCACTGCATTGTAATGAGTTACCAAAAGTAATTTCGCAGCTGTCACGAATATGTTTAGCGAGAGCATTCAAAAATTGTTAAATGTGGCTGCTTCTCGAACTGATTTCATGTACCAATATCTGTGGAAATTCATTACGATTAAAATTTTTAAGTTATCGCAATGTTTACAACCAAAATTATTACAGAAACATTTTGGTTAGAGCTGTGAATGTGACTATTTCACTAGAAAAAGCCAGGATATTGCACATTTTCTGTACGATTTTACACTTGTTTCGAGGTGATACACGAGATAGTACTGTGATCGCATCTCTGTGCTTTTGGCACTATTGGGCTGGAGCAAAAGTATACAACTATCTTCTGCTATAGTTTAATCTATTTCTGGTCCCGTATCTCTGTCTCGGGCAATTCTCTCCGTGGGACTTATTGCTGACAAGGACGTTCTGCTATAGAAGAGTTTACTGGCAAATGTGACCATTTCACTCGCTCACAGTTAAAAGCGGTTGTTTTGCTTCTGAGGAAATTTCCGCCGTAGTTAAGCTGAAGCAGACGGGATAAGTAGTCGATGTACGCAAAAAATTACGTTACACTCTCCTGAGTCATGTACGTTAAGGAAATAAATGTCTTTACAAGCACATGCCAGGGGAAATATGCATATCTGCGTAATTAAAAAGTGTACACTCACACTTCGGTTATTATCTAAAATACAAGTCGCGGAAGGATACAAATCTCGTAGGAAAGTAGATCCTCAGCAGGGTCATCAAAAGAGATAATGTAACCACGACCAGCATATAGGAACTCTTTTCGATACAGCTTTCACCTCTTACTTCACCAGGAATGCACACAAATTACTTGCAAGAGAAAATTTAAAATACTAAATATACCTGGACCAAATAAGGTTTTACATCTTGCCATTTCCTTAATTATGGTAGTAAATGTGCGAAAAAAGAATCCCAGGTAATTGTTGGTACTTTAAGAACATAAAAACCTAATTATAATTTATATATTTATAAATTATAATATACATTAAACTTATTTTCCAAAACTTAACTTTTTGGCCTTATTAGGAACCTATGTTCCAAATAAGGCCAGCCATTTAAAATAATGGATTTGGAGCTCTTTTTTTATATAACATGAGCGAAGAAAAACACATTAACTATTTTGTTTTATATATTAAGATTAAAATCACAAATATAACAGCCTCTTTTTTCGCAGCACGTTGCAGTTCAGAGCCAAACATGTTCCCAAACATAAAAATATCTTTAAAAAAGTTAACTATCATTGGATAAATTACCTTCATATCTGGACAAGATTGAAATACTTACCTAATTGAAAAATTAGCATATCAAAGTTTCAATAAAATAACTGAAGGATTTCAAAAAGTTAACATAGTATATCCTAGCACTCAAAGAATTCTCACATAGCTATCTTGTCTCACTTTGTAATGCCAACGCATTTTTCATGAAAATGCTTCAGGCATGTGTTATACAAGATCATGTCAGCTACTTCATCAATTTTACAGACGGAACAAGGCCAACTTTCGTTCGTAATGTTCATTCCACTTGTGCTAGGATTACCGAACTCGTCCAGCGATTCTCGTTTCTTTTGAACCTTGTGGTTTTATTCTAGTCTTAACATCTTGCGCGTCTTTGGTGCCGTTTCCTACAGTTTCCCCTGTGTCCTAGATATGTGTTTATACTTTGTCTTTATTGGGTATGTTTTTGGGTGTTTCATTGTCTTTGAATAATGAAAGCAACTACTCTTGGGCCCCAGTAATTAATGGACTTTTGTCGGTTCACGTTTGCCGTCTTGAGTTGCGGTGTTAACAAAGGTTCAGTAAATGACATGTTGAACTGTTCACTGGAGGAATCATCTGCATCACATTCAGTTGATTCACCTACTCTTGTTCGTTAATTAATGTGACGTTTCATTTCCCTCGTTTGATCATAAGAATGATTGGAGTCATTTACATTTCCAGCATTTGCAACATCTTCCTGTGGTATTTCAGTGACCGCAGAAGTAGCAAATGCCTCGTCTGGAATTTTGTGTGGATCGAAAGGATTAATTTCCGGCACCTTGTATCCACTGTTGATGTTAAGTGCCGTTACAAACCTGGCCCAGACCTTGCTAGGAATAGGGCATAATGTGGTACTATCCAGCCTTAAGTAGTTTTTTCTGTCAAATGTCAAAAGTAACTCATCATCCCAGCAACTTTCAAAAGACTTGAAGACGGATTTGTCTAGCTGTTGTAGTTCGTGGGTTGTGTTACTCGATAGGCAGTAATGTATTATCCCGCACTGGTCTGCTGCACGCACAATGTTCGCTTCAAGGTGACTTAAGTTCCCATAAAATATCAAGAGCGCTTTTCCATCCACTTTGTACCGAGCAAAGTGTTCGAGTCAACGAATAAACATAGCAGTCTTCCTAGAACTCTTACTGCACATAAAAATTAATGTTTTAACAGGCAAGTCATGGTAAAATTCCGGTTTGAGTCACTGTTCTTTGAGAAGAATCATCAGAGGTATGTCGGTGCCGATAGCGTTGGCATGTGTCACTTCTGTTAGTTTTTCCGCGTGCTCCTTACCAACAAAGTGAACCATTTTCGCTCCTCTGCGAACCAGAACTTTCTACTGATGGTGAATCGTTAGTCTCCCACCTTTTTTAATCGATGCTGTAGATCAGCTCTGTTCTTTCCGTCAAACTATTTTCTAGTAAAATCTCTCAAAGCTTTTTAAAATGATCATTAACTATGAATCGGTTCAGCTTCGAAGCTCGACCGGGGTTCATAATTTGCGCCTTTCTGTTTACAATGTAAGAATGTCGTTAGAGGAAAAGAAGTAATTATTTCCTATCGGCCAGGCCTCTACTGGGGTCGAAATGATGTGTTACGTGGTTAATTGCACAGTAATTGAATATGGTTAGACGTAAGAGTTTAGCAGTGAGAGACATGCCGATATCACACATGTGAAAAATTCGTTAACCAAGTTCATTTTCTTCAGCTACCGATGAGTAAGTTTGCCAACCAAGTTTTCTGATAGTTAAACCAGTTTTCATTTGGTTACGCAATATCTTTCATGGAATAAGGAAGACAGTAGTGGCCTTATTCACACTCAATGTCCCATTGTTGACAATTTCCATTGCTTCTTGCAATGGCTCTGCCATCCAGCCAGCGCGCTTCGGCTTCACCTGCTGCTCTTCTGTCACCGTAGCTTTCCGTGATGCCATATTCTCCTGAAAAGTAGGACACATTATTGTAAATGCTGCGCCGTAGAGTTGTTTGAGGATGTATACCAATTAGGCATTTTCGCTTATATTTCCTAATGAGTTTTAAAATGGTTAAATACTAGTAATTTATTCGAAATAAGTGAGAGAGAGGTAAATGAATATATAAAATCTAGTTCGTTTTCTGTAATATAAACGTAGCTTGAAGCAAAATTCACTTACCGGGACTTCGTACCATGGACGCTACTGGCACTCGCATAGTGGCTACTCAAGGAAACAGCGGACTCTGTTTTGTGGTTTCACCACAAGATGGCAGTTGCCTACAAGGGCACGCCACTAGATTCCACTCCACGTAGCAGGTTTTTACAAAACAACCATATGGCCTTATTGGCGTACATGGCCTCTTTTGGTCCAGGTGCCTTAATAATCTCGCAAAGAAAGAACTACTAGCTTGCCACCGTGGTTGAGGTCAAGGTGTACGTTTCAGTTCGCACAGCAGTTAGGAACACAGAGTTCTAAGGACGACGAGACTACCATGCTACGCTCGCCTCAGAATCACATGGTACCAACATGGTGAAAATAAATAATGATCCGCATGCAGAGTTTGGAGTTGACCCGCACTGGTTTGGTATTTAAGCCACGACCGTATTTAGAGTGCTATCAAGAATTTCAGTTTTTGTGGGGCTATAGCGAAATTTTTCTTTCTACGGTCAAATCAGTGAGACCATGTGGAAATAAAGTGTCCTACTTTAGCTATAAGCTACAACTCCCCGTTATTTTGTACAATATACGGGAAGGTCATACGTTTCAATTTCAAGTTTTTTAATGACACTCCTGTGTTTTTATTGTGATTATATTTGTCGTAACTCAGTATTGCGGAAGAAATAAAAAATAAATATCAACTGGAATGTTTAGATGTTAAAAATGTATCATTTCTTTGACACTGGCGCTGTTTCCACTTGCAAAAATCCGGAAGCAACGTCGCAGAGTCTAGAACGTGGTTCGCTTTTGTGGAAGGCAATCGCTCTAGCCATTGCTTCACCGCGGTCCCGAATGACAAAAGATTTGCATGTAAACCAAAGGCTGACTTTTTGCCTCGCGATGTGGTGGAGAAGGCGACGGAATGAGCTGAGAATATACAAAATATTCTGCACGAAAATCCAATGGTTATCGACAAAGTACGCTACGTGGCGAGAATCCAAGCTCGTTTCCTCCAGGGATGGAATGAGACTCGTAAAAACGGGAGGTCATCGTGCAAGAAGTCCAACAAAGGTGGTTTCCTAATGAGATAATTAGAGAGGTTAGGTAGTTAAATACGGGTGCGCAGCTAACTAGAGACAACGCCTTGAATGTTTCGTCTTTATGTCTTCGGCACCTGACGCGCTGGGAATGGTCTATGAATTTAACCTGAGGTTATTAAGACGTAATGAACATCGGTGCATGATGTTCCGAGCGCAGACGGACTTACACGGCAGGCATATAGCCTTGGGCTACCTCCTGTGTGGCCTGATCAGCCGTATCCTTGGAGCGCGGCTCAATGATAGACCGGTCAGAAGGTCGAACTCGCCATTCGTAGTAATGACATATTTCGCGACTGTGTTTCTTACTGCCGCTTCACGAGCTAATGGCTCCATTTGAGCAGCAGACTGAAGCTGAAGTTTGTGGACTTAGTTACACCTTATCCCCATTCCTAGATGATTACAGTTTATGGTTTCAACTGCGCAGTGCGAGAATTATTGACAATACTTTACCTTGCATTCCATTACTTTAACGAAAGAATTTTCGAAATGTACTACATGTACTACACCTTCGAATATTAATAAATACGTGAAATGGCTCAAAAGTCAACAGTAAAACGGGGTTAGTGGAATGTTCAAGTACGAAAGAAACGACTTGCTGACTTTTATTACTTTAATTATTTTTTTATTGGAGAGGTTGGCAACAATTCGGCTGGGGTCGCAGTAACTGAGAGGTTAGTCTGCTCGCCTCCCACCAAAGCGAACTGGGTTCAATCCCGGCCGGGTCACTCCCGGATTTTCGCAAGTAGGAATCGTGCCGGACGATTCCGCTGGTGGGCGGGTTTTCTCGGTGATCTTCCATTTTATTCACTCTTGCATTCTGGTGCTGCTTCATTCTCACTTCATTTCACCCTCATTGGCTCTCAAGATATCGTTGTTAAGAGACGCCCAAATCTGTCAACAACAATTCAGCTTCAGTCCAGGGCAGATGAAATGTTTTTCCTCAGTACTTCTGACGATTACATGGAATATATTTTTGTGGTAAAGTGCAGTGTAATAGCTTTTCGTGCTGTGATTATTTCGAAAGTATCGCAGACTGAAAAAGACAATTATTGGGCAAGCATAAATACGAGGATGACAAGCTCCTCCGCATGTCCAAGTCTCTTCGTGTCTGATATATTTTTTCTTGCAGGAGGTTTTGTCCTAATACGGTAAATGCTTTAAGGTTCTGGAGTTTAGAAGTTTTGACGGACTCTGGTGAACATGTGTATTATATTGCTATCTCTACATCACTTCACGAAGGCTAGATATCTGAGAAGTTTGCACTTATTTTGCCTCAGGTGGTCGAATACTCCTTCCAAGTTAGCAGCCTACTCACTGTAGTGGTTTCTTAATAAAACTGCCCGTAAAGTGTCGCTTAAGCTCAGTAATATGTTAAAAAAGTATGGTTCGTCCTCCGCTTACCTCCCTTACAAAACAACTGGCTCCTGAATAGGGTTAAAGTAGTAAATGCCGATTCGCCTCTCTGGTTGAAGGAGTGCAAAAGATTTAGTAAAGCTGAAAAATTACAATAAAATGAAGATACACACACAATAAATTAACAAACTAGCTGATGGCAAGAATTGTAAACGGTGTATTTGATGCAAAACCTTTACAAAGTTGGTGGTTTTGTCTGTAATCAAACTATCGACGTCTGGCCTTCGTAGCTGATTCAGACTTACCCGCAGGCTATAATACTCTCTTTGGTTGAAATGTGTAACGTCAATAACACAGTTTTTTTAAACATAACACTGACGCATTCTGCGTCCCTATATTTTATTCGTCAGAACACACGCTCTGGCAAAGCTCGCGGACGTACGACCGCAATAAGGATTAAGGGTTTTGTGGACGTGCGGGCAGAGTGACGCCAGGAGCCTCGCAGCTGCAAAGGCACCCTACCAAAGGTTTCTGCACGTGCAACTGTTCCTGCACGTGCAGACGACATCCGGAGACAACGGAAGGCACCAGGGCGCGGACACAGCTGCATTTTGCAGCTGCCCAAGGGACACCGAGATCCCACCACCAGCTGCGCCTGTCCCGGGCTTGTACCGCAATAAACCATGAGAGCTTTTAGCGGACGTGCGTGCAGAACGGGACAATAAACTTCCAGGCCAGAACCAAGGGACGACGCCAGGCCGGCTGCGGACCACACGAGCAGCGGCCACGTGTTTTATGACCCGGAGGGTCGACAAGCACTCCGGACACGTGCAGAGATGGGGCAAGTTGAATATGGTGATGGACGCTACAAAACCACACGAAGGGGGGAGCAACGGGGCAGTCAGTGGAGAGACGTCGAATCAGTCAGTCGCGGATCGAGCAGTCAGTCAGTCAGCCGGAGTCAGTCGAGGATCGAGAATGCGTCACGACGTCGACCTCAGTCGGAGGCCGTCAAGCGGGACGTGCGGTGGGAAGAATACGAGAAAAGTCAGTAAGACTTCGTCAAACGCAGAGTCCTGCGTTGGACCCGGGAAGAAGGAACTTCGAAGCCAGGCGCCGAGACGCCCACNCGACATAGGAAAAGGGGAGGAGAGTTTGTCTCGTGAGTTCATGTACCAGTTAACCTGTTCAAGCAACAATAAAACTCGAATATGTGAACACCCGTATAAAGTGTATGTTATTAGTAAATTGGACCTAGAGACAACAGTGTCGACGTATTTGTACGNGTGAACACCCGTATAAAGTGTATGTTATTAGTAAATTGGACCTAGAGACAACAGTGTCGACGTATTTGTACGCCCTTTCACTGATGGCTAGCATCAAGTGCTGGCGCCTCACGCTGCAGAGCAGAATCAATACCTACTTCCAAACTTCAGCATTTGGCAGNCATCAAGTGCTGGCGCCTCACGCTGCAGAGCAGAATCAATACCTACTTCCAAACTTCAGCATTTGGCAGGTATCAACACTAAGCTAATTAATACATGTTATGTGTACGTGGTGTTTAAAGAATGGTTGGCTTATTATTCTTCAGAACCACGACTCTTAGTCTGTAAAGAAATTAGTTTATCCGTATTGATTCCAACGAAAATAAACGTGCATAAACTAAGTTTCTGTGACTTTTATTAGCAAATTGCAGAGTTCAAAGTCATAATAGAAGTAGCGAACGTCACATGTGAGTTAGTAATCGCGTTCGCTGCGGCGTTATGATCACGTGGCAAAGGTAGAGGACCGGTCATATATCAAGCCCAATCTCTGTACGACTCACCGACTCTGGAACTTCTCAACACAGGGTGGATTCCCTAGTTGTTACGAGTCCGCTATAATCTATAAGTAGTTCCATCTTTGTTATTTGCACATAATGGCGCGATGTGAAAATTTAAGCTTTGATTTCTTCACCAATCATTAGCGAGTATACAATTCTGTTCCGTGCGCAATACACTGGTGCACCTTTACACGCATTCTTCTAAAGTGCAGGTAAGATTTTTTTTCAAGGAAATCTGACTTTCGAAGTGCAAATCATTATTTAATATTAAAGTAAATACTTCAGCACTACTATACAAGGTATCGACAATAGTTAAAAATTTAAATTCCGCATTATTCTGGGCTGTGTTGAACGCGTTTCGTTGCACACTGTGGGTGATAAGAAAGCGGTTGTTTTTTAAATCTTAATATCTGGGAGAGCTTGCTCTCTTGCTTTTACGGAATATTTGCGGAAAATTATTGTTTAAAAAATACTTGTTTCAAAGAGGTAATTAATGAGGCAGTGGCTGATTTCATAGACTCCCTAATTCAAGTATTTTCTTTCCAACTAAAACCAGTTTCCAGACATTGCTATGAATTGAAGCATTGTAAGTTGTCATTGAGCTGTATTCTTTTGTGAGGTTGAATATCTGTTCAAAACAGCTAATATTTTCTGATAAAACCATAAAATTTGGCTGAGAAACGTAACTTATATCACATTGACTGAACTAATGAATTGGTCTCTTTGTCTAAAAATATATTTTCGCAGATTTGTGATTAAAACGTTTGAACATACTGGTTCATTCAAAGTCAACTTTATAAATATTCATATATTCCAATAAGGAGTGCGCAACTTTACAACAGAGCCAACCATTTCTGAACAACGGGCAATTGTTACGTATTATCAACAACCGAAACCGGCGCGTGTTAAGGATGGTAGTATTTCGCTTATGGTTCACGCGCTTGCAGTAGGTGTCGAACTGACACGGCAGGCAGGAGAAATGTACAAAGTTGCAACGTGGGAGTGAAACCGTACCCTGTACAGCAGGCTGTCCTTGGTTTGCGACCTAACGCTGCAATAAGCGTTCTGACGTCAGCCGGTCATCATCCACAATTTCTGCAGAATTGACCTGCCTGACTTTGTCAGCGATGTTACACTTTCCCTTCCTAGAATGCTGAGAATAGATTTATANTCTGCAGAATTGACCTGCCTGACTTTGTCAGCGATGTTACACTTTCCCTTCCTAGAATGCTGAGAATAGATTTATATTCCTCTCCTGCGAGCGAGTTAAAAGCTACATAAACTGTGTTTAAAGACAAACAACAGTGGCGTGTAGCCATACTCGCGTTCTGGAGATCGTGGGTTCGATCCTAACTGGCTTTAGTGGAGGTTGAGTGTATCAGGTCTTTTTTCATTGTTCTCTAGGCAATTGCTTATGCTGTTAAATATTAGTACATGCCCTTTCTCAATTATGCCAAATTNTTTTTTTCATTGTTCTCTAGGCAATTGCTTATGCTGTTAAATATTAGTACATGCCCTTTCTCAATTATGCCAAATTAATTAAAAATGTTGACTAGCTTTTGCGCCTAAAATAACAAATTTTTTAATATTTAAGCAGTTAAACACCTCACTAAATATTTGTGACTTTAACCTTGGGGCCTTCAAAATATTTGTGATTGTTGGCGTATATTCTTCTAAGTAATATGTTCCACCCCCTCTCGAGATTCAGGTTTTCTTATGGATTCAGCATATTCTTTATATGAATTACCTATTCGCGGTTTCTTCACATTTTAAAAACAAACATTTGAAAAATCACTCTTGTAAAACGAATGGTTTTTTTCCTAATTATGATATGTATCGCAAGCATTTTATATGTGTTGACATAAAAAAAACTTAAAAGTACCTTATATTTAGTAAACTGAAATATTATTTATATTTTTACTATACATCATAATATTTTATTTGTAATTAATATGAATTAAAACGCTTATAAAAAAGGTATGTTTGTAACACCTAGTAAGATATAGTTATATTTAAAGATTTTCTTACAGTAAATACGCACGAGTGCGGTGCGTTGTCCCTTTGGTGTAATTTTCAATACTAGGTTAAACTTTGCATGAGGCAGAGGAACATCTTGGAAGTAGATCTTTAGCAGGTCTTCAAAAAAGTTGGAATTAACTGTGAAAGGAATACATATATATATATATATATATATATATATATACAATATATATATATAAACACNAACTGTGAAAGGAATACATATATATATATATATATATATACAATATATATATATATAAACACGTGTGTGTGTGTTCGTGTGTACCTCTATGGAGCTAAGTCTTCACAAGAAAATATTTAGAAATTATTTGTTCACACTATAAAAGATTCTGCGAGGAAACCATAATGAGATTAGCGTGAAAAATGTCCAGAATGAAGAATGTGAATCTAAAGATATGTCGAAGAGTTTGAGAGAGCTGAATTTATGCTCACTACAAAAGAATGTCGTATTTTGTATACTGGTCTGGTAGAAGTAGGGGTATAAGCAAAGAACTCATATAAAATGTCTCATATATAAGCGTTTCTTTAGTTTCTAAACGTGATGAGAAACCAACAATGTATTAAAAGTTTAAACTGTAGAAGTTATTAAATAAATTTCCGCAACACACATTGGCACAATAAATAAGTTTTTTTAATCTGTAAAAATTAAATTTAAGTATTTAATATATGAAAAACCTACATTGTGTTTCGGATTTTTTTGGCATGGACAAAACCCAGATTCGCAATCAATGTTAAATCACAACATGTCGTAGTTCAAATATTTGGGATTTCAATAACAATTTTCTTGAGTATTACCTATTTTTATGTTACAGAACTTAAAAATCACTGAAGTTATATTAATAATTGAATCTTAATAAGTTGGTCCCATATTTAGAAGCAGTTATTATTGGAACCAGTCAATAGCAACTGAAACCTGTAAGAAACTTATTTCTGATATGTAAGTTTTGTCAACATGTTTTATCTATGCACCAAAACAAATACACGTGTTTCATAAAAAAATAAACCAACAAATTGTACACCATAAAAATAATTAGTTATTTACATTTATTAAGTTAATATTTAAGTAAATTATTTTCTGCGTTATTAACACAAGTTTAATTAACATCCCATAACACAAATTCTAAAATAACAAGTTAATCATTTTTTTGTATGGACAAAAATTATCATGTACAGTTGTACATATATTTTCTCAGTCATTTTGTACTGTTATTTGTTCCATATTAGCACCACTGAAGTAGGCGAACGAGTGGGTCATCAATGGCGTCATAATACATATTTATAGTACACGTCTAGTATGTAGCTAAGTAAGTTGATACATGCTGATACATTCGTAATAACATCCTTCAACTGTTTTTATTATACCGTGAGTGATTTTTTAAAGAAATATTTGCCAATTGTTTATTATATACAATATTGTTTGTGATATCAGTTAAAGATGTAATCGAACTTTAAGGGGTTTTAAAATTAATTAATACATAGGTTTTTAAAACTGATATCAGGATATAATTTCCAGTGAACTAATAGCGATACAATTTTGCAGCACTCTGTAGTTGCCGGGATGGGAGTGCTCCGGTTGTTGGCGGAGCTAGCGCGGGCGAAGGCCAACTTGTGTGTGACATTTACCGCATAGCGGGAGAATTTCAAGTACAACCGTCCAGCCTCGCTGGTATTCAGAGCATCTGCTAGGCCGGAGATTGTTACCGGGCAAGGTAAGGTAGCTCACGTCTTGCCCGCCTGGACTGCTACGCGACCCGCACAGCAAATGTGCTACGTGGCTGCCTACGTGCAGGGGTTCTGGACTGGCAGAACGAGACGCATCTTACTTNACCCGCACAGCAAATGTGCTACGTGGCTGCCTACGTGCAGGGGTTCTGGACTGGCAGAACGAGACGCATCTTACTTAAGCACAGGACATGCCGCAAAATACGTCACATTTTTTAAACAGTTATCCACCCACTACTGCGTAAGGTGATACTTACCCAAGCATTGTAGCTTGAAAAAGGTGGAAACATTTGTAATATACAAAACTTAGTGTGAACCAGAGAAAACCATAATAACAGAGAGAACCAAGATTTTTTTCTTCATTTCTTTATTTCGCTATATTAAAAATAATGTGTACTGATTTACAGTGAATGTACACTGTCTCNACCCGCACAGCAAATGTGCTACGTGGCTGCCTACGTGCAGGGGTTCTGGACTGGCAGAACGAGACGCATCTTACTTGAGCACAGGACATGCCGCAAAATACGTCACATTTTTTAAACAGTTATCCACCCACTACTGCGTAAGGTGATACTTACCCAAGCATTGTAGCTTGAAAAAGGTGGAAACATTTGTAATATACAAAACTTAGTGTGAACCAGAGAAAACCATAATAACAGAGAGAACCAAGATTTTTTTCTTCATTTCTTTATTTCGCTATATTAAAAATAATGTGTACTGATTTACAGTGAATGTACACTGTCTCAGATGCTTATTTAGTTGTATTTTACTTATTTGTAAGTCAGTAGAAACTTATGAACTGAACTTTTATAGCAGAACACTTCGTTCGTTGAAGTAACCCCTAGATCTTTAGAGTGTATTAGTAAAATGTTCATTTTTTTTACACAGTTGTATGTTTCGTAATATCAAAACTTTGAATTTTGTTCATTATTGCTTAACAGAAATTTTGTGTTAGTACAAATATACTTTCTTAAAATGAGACCTTTCAAATGTGTTTAAGATACAGGCAAATTATTTTGTAGTAATCACAAAACTGTTCGTATTGCAACCGCATAAATGTTGTGTTTATAATAAATTTAATTTTTCAGGCCTATTATAGAACCTTAAAGTTAATTTTCAATCTTCGGAGTGTATTTTAAGTATTTTAGAATTTAATTTCTAGGTTTTCTTTTTGGTGTATTAAGTTAAGAAAGTGGTGTCTGACTGGTTAATCATAGCCGTAGAGTATCGGACTAACCTAATTCTATTTGTCCAGTCAAGTAAGAAAATGTCTCCTCACAGACGCACACCACAAATAAGTGAAAGAAAACTGCTGGTATGCGCATAAAGTATTGAAGTCTATCAAGCACGGAAATCTTTTCGTGAAATTTGGTTGTCCCTAATCATCGGTTTCATTAATTTGAAATTCCGGTGTACAGCTATGCAAACATTACGTACATTAAGCAAAATTTATACTGTAAATGATGCTATTAAAATGCATTGTGTGCGCACCTTAATATCAACCAAGATTCAGGGTAAGCGGACAGTGTGTGCTTTCTGAACCCGTGTTGAAGGACGTAGCGTGGAGAAGTTTGAGCTACAACAGTTTAATGACATCGACTGATATCTGTGAGAAACAAGCATTCTGCAGTAACAGAAGCTACTCGTACCTGCGATATATGCAACTTTCAAATCTTTGGAATGCCGATGGTAAGCAATCATTAGGCGGTGTCACAAAGTACTTGATGACAGACGTGAAACAACGGCGTATTAAACGAACTACATTTTTCGAGAGCAAAAATTATAAGTGAACCCCTGAAACCAAGAACGATCCAGAATGGAGGAAGTGCTAAGGTGGGATAAGTAACCCCCATCCCCCGACTTGGGCCTTGATCTTACAGATAAAATAATTAATCAATTTCTGAAAGTAAGTTAAATATTAATAATGCAGTGTTATAACATACTTTATAGTGTTACGGGGAATTTTAATTTTTTTTAGAGAGATTTTTTACTAAGTACTAATGTGTATATGTGGAATTAAAATTGAATTATTTTTGGTAAGTTGGTAAGTAAGTGGTTTGACATAGTGCACATTGCCCCACCTCTCCTTTCTGGATTTATAGATATGCCATTAATTGCTTCAAACCAGGTTGTAAAAATAGTTGTATTTTGTTTCATTAGGTGGAGCAAAGTACATAGCGTTAGAAAATTTCTGGTAGCCCAAAATTCATTCATTGAGCTAAGAAAGATGTTTCTCAATTGTTTCGCGTAGAACAGTATCACATGTTTATTAAACGTGTAAAATAAGGAATAAAGTAGGAGAGCATTTGGACGTATATAGGAAGACTCGAGAAAGTGAACCTGCTATACCGGGTAGAAAGAACGAGGAATGAGGAGTTGACGAGGGTGTGAGAGAAGAGAAATTGGTAATTATGACGGAGAAAAAAAAAGTTCATATTTGTGTTAAATATTAGCGGCAGATGATATTAAAATATTTAGAGAAAAATAGGACGAAAAAATTTTGGAATATTCAAAGGCGTTGAGAATACAATGAAGAACATGCTCACACACACACACACACACACATATATATATGNATTTTTGGAATATTCAAAGGCGTTGAGAATACAATGAAGAACATGCTCACACACACACACACACATATATATGTATATATATATATATATATGACGAGAAAAAGTGGAGCGTGTCTTGTTGATACATGTCGTAGGACTGACTTAGCGATCCAGTTTATATATATATTGTATATAACGCATATATTATATACGTGACCCCCATCCTCACAATAAACACGCGTACTCCAAAGCCTGGAAAATAAAAAAATTGCTTAGAAATAAAAATACTTGATTTTTGAGTTTCAATGATCGAAAATGTATTACTAAACCAATACAGTTCTGAAAATTATTTTGTTGTTTAATGTATATATTAAAGGTTTTTAAAAGTTTTACTGTCGATTTCGACATAGGTTCGAAAACTATCAGATTTCGCAATCAGCTGATGAATGAACCAATGCGCACACACTTATACGCAAATACGCACACACTTATACGCAAATGCGCACACACTTATACGCAAATACGCACACACTTATACGCAAATACGCACACATATACACGAAAACATTCGTCAGAAATTTTTCTTCTCCCAAGATATTTTCATGGGTTAAGGAACTTTATCTAAAGATAGTGTGAGATTGTTACGTATGTTAAATGAGAAAGTGAGCATAACAAGTCTTATGACCTGAACAACGTTCAAGTATTAGAAACCCGACGTCTTCAATTTTCCGACCGGTAGCATAGATAGCTGTAAAGTAAACAACTGCATAGTTTCAATCTTTGTAGCTGCACTTGTCGAGAAATTTCCCCTGAGTGTGCTACGCCAAAGCAATTTTGTTGTGCTAATTTAAACGTAAATGTTGATATCCGTCATCAAAACTACGATCTCTAATCAGACTCTCAATTTTTTTAATATTATAATAACATGATTCCTTCATTTTCTCAATAGTAGGGGTGATAATATCGACAAATATTTCACAATCAACATTCTTTCGAAAAAAAACCATTGTTTAGTAATATTTTTAAACTAAATAAAATCTTAGTAATTCGAAATAAAATCAATTCTAATTCTCANTTTGTTGTGCTAATTTAAACGTAAATGTTGATATCCGTCATCAAAACTACGATCTCTAATCAGACTCTCAATTTTTTAAATATTATAATAACATGATTCCTTCATTTTCTCAATAGTAGGGGTGATAATATCCACAAATTTTTCACAATCAACATTCTTTCGAAAAAAAAAACCATTGTTTAGTAATATTTTTAAACTAAATAAAATCTTAGTAATTCGAAATAAAATCAATTCTAATTCTCGATTTTCAAGTAATCTGCCTCATTCAATATTCATTGCATGATATGTGCAGTTTGAAGTTTCCTTTCTCATTTGGTATTAGGAGCTCTCACGGCGGCGTCTTAATTTGAAGTTTAGAATGATCCTGTGTCGTCCCCTGTTATTTGACCAATTTACAACCACGGTTATAGCGGTATTACTACCAGAATGAACTCGAGGTCTTCCATTTTAAAGTATTTCGGTAAGTGCTCAGGAAAATAATTCCAGCTTATTTCTAATAACAATAGCATATTTTTAATAGGTACATATAATTTTATATAATTTTCATCAAAATTAACTTGTATAGGAATATCACTTCCATACGTTAGCTTAGTGTGGCCCTAATACTACATTCTCGAATAAATTGAAGTATACGTTTAAACACGTTGGAACAATCTTCCGCCAACCTATGCAATTGACTAAGGTTCCTTAATTAAAATTGTTAAATATTGCGTAACCTTTTTTAAAAACGTATTGTAACAAAAATCAATAACATTAAGGACGAAAAGGCGAAGCAATTAAAAACTTTATTAAAAGCTGAGAAAAAACTGTATATCNCATTCTCGAATAAATTGAAGTATACGTTTAAACACGTTGGAACAATCTTCCGCCAACCTATGCAATTGACTAAGGTTTCTTAATTAAAATTATTAAATATTGCGAAACCTTTTTAAAAACGTATTGTAACAAAAATCAATAACATTAAGGACGAAAAGGCGAAGCAATTAAAAACATTATTAAAAGCTGAGAAAAAACTGTATATCGATGTTATGTAAAATCAGAAGAAAGTGTTTTGCACTGAACTGCTAATCCCAACATAACTTTAAAAACGACATGGTTTCGAACAGTTATCACAAAATTTATATAAATGCGTACTTTAAGATATAAGCACGTAACTTACGACCATAGTTATAATGAAACTACGATTCTACTTAATTAGGTGTGACGTGGAACGTATCTTGCTTGCGTCTAAGCATTTAAGTATATCTGTTTTCAACAAAGTATAAGTATAAACTTTCCTTTTAATTTTCAGTGAATACATCTTCAGCTACTTCCCCAAACATAGTGTCTCAAAGTAATAGGATTAAGTGAAGAAATTTTATATCAAAGATTTATATGTTTTTTATCTTTTAAACTAACTTGTTCTAATCGAAAACAACAGGATAATTTTTTTTTCTTCAATTTATAGCAGGATTTGGGTGATTGGGCCAGGTATACCCACAGCCACTCGTATTTACGCACCGCCCTTGAAGTGGTTGGGANTAGCAGGATTTGGGTGATTGGGCCAGGTATACCCACAGCCACTCGTATTTACGCACCGCCCTTGAAGTGGTTGGGAGTTCTGTCGCAGCGACACGAGCGCAGCGCATATCCGCTGAAGGTGGTGTAGTGAGCGACTCTCGAACAATGTGACTNGTTCTGTCGCAGCGACACGAGCGCAGCGCATATCCGCTGAAGGTGGTGTAGTGAGCGACTCTCGAACAATGTGACTTCGATGGAATGTTCTGCGGACAGGAGAATGCCATTGGCCTTGTCGGTCGTGACTCAGGACAATTCTCCGCTGGGGANTCGATGGAATGTTCTGCGGACAGGAGAATGCCATTGGCCTTGTCGGTCGTGACTCAGGACAATTCTCCGCTGGGGAACGGGTAACAAGCTCACGCGTACGTGTGGGTTTCCGGAGAGCTGCAGTAACGCCCCTTTCGTGCCTTTCACCGGCGACTGCTATCAGCCCCGGGATACAGCGTGCGCCGACACTGAAATTGCCACGTGGTCGCACGTGCCTCGGTTTGCCTGCGAAATGCAGAGGTCATATAGTCTATACTCCATTCACGGTTACTTCCAACTTTTCTGAAGCCCTGTTTAAGTTTTGCCTCTACAATATTGTTCCACCTAATGCAAATAAAGCTTAGAATATTACACCATATGGCCAACGCACCCCATTCATGNCCTCTACAATATTGTTCCACCTAATGCAAATAAAGCTTAGAATATTACACCATATGGCCAACGCACCCCATTCATGCGCACTCAATGTAATAATATGTTTAAAAAAAAAATAATTTGACTAGGTATTACCAACACACCTACTTTCTCTCTGGCTTTACGCATATTATATAGGAATGAAATATTATAGTTTATAGATAAATTATTTATTAAATGTTTAATTGTACAAAAATAAGGTGCGTTTATGTTTACAAAACCATAAAGTGCTTGTAATAAACGATATATTTAGGAAACTACCAAACACGTCATAGAAGGGGTCTTTTCTCAAAGGGTTGATTCAAAAAGTGTAAAGAAACCGTGAATATACCACATTCGCGATTTCTCCACACTTTCAAAATTACAGTTTTGTAAAACCATCCCATGTGTGATTGTTTCCTAAATATATTACGTATTACAAACGTTTTATATATCTGTTAACATAAAACTTCCGTATGTTAATTTACATTGGAATTTAAAGTAATATTCGATCTTTATATTATGATATTTAATTTATAATAATTATTAATAAAAATCAGGGGGAAGTGTAGTAAAATATATCCCTTATACAAAATAATATTACAGTGAGCGCACACGAATACGGTGGTTTGTCCCTCTGTACTTGGTTGAGCTTTGTTTGCATGCAGCGGAGGACTCTCCTACTATAGCGGGGATTCAGAAAAGTTGGAAGTCACCGTGAACATCCTATATCTCCGCATCGCTCACTCGTTTCACGGCGGTCACCTCTGCCATTATGGAAGGTTCGCTCCGCGACACGTGCTTCAATTCTCTTTTGGTGACGGGGACTTGTCCCACGGCCTTGACATTTGCAACTCTCTCGTATTTGGTCCGACACAGGTGGATGCGAACTCGCGACGGCNTTCGCTCCGCGACACGTGCTTCAATTCTCTTTTGGTGACGGGGACTTGTCCCACGGCCTTGACATTTGCAACTCTCTCGTATTTGGTCCGACACAGGTGGATGCGAACTCGCGACGGCTGTTCTGTAATAGTTTGCAAGCCTTGCGGCGGCCCACCTCTCCACTTTGAACTCCGACCCCTATGCGCATGTTTTTGCAACCTGCCCTACTTGGTCGCTGAGGGTCGTGAACAAGATCCAGTGCTCGTCTGTCCGCCAACGTGAATATTAAACGTTCCATTATTAAGAGAGAGAGAGAGAGAGAGAGTTGTGGGAAAGCAGTGCGATGGGTTATTTTACTGTGACCAACGTGTCACGTGTTAGAAATTCAATTTCAGTGGACCAACACTTCTACATTCTGAGAGATATTTCTATGTTAAATGAGTATTTGACAGTGTTTCGGGAGACAAAATTACGAAGAAAAATAAAGTGACAGCTTTACCTTTTAGAGAAAAATTAACTTAATAGTATTTATAATAACTTCAGTCTGTAACAAGCAATATAAATGTATTTTAATTTGACACTAAAATTCAGTGCAGTAAATTTTGAAAGGTAATCAAAACGGCAAAATCTTNAATATAAATGTATTTTAATTTGACACTAAAATTCAGTGCAGTAAATTTTGAAAGGTAATCAAAACGGCAAAATCTTTAAAAAAAAAAAATTGCTCTCTTTTCTGATGAGGATAAGAATGTGAACTAAAACTGCTAAGTTTTATTCAGCAAAATTTCGTATCACTGGATATCGGGATTTCGAACAACGACAGATTAAGGTCGCTCGCTGCCTACCAAGCTGGTAGCCAGAGTTTACATGGAGAACCAGTGTTAAAGAAATCCCCTTCGAGTGTATCAATAACGTTTTCTACGCATTTCTAAAGGAATACTCACCCGTTAATAAGTCTTACCAATTTTAGATTTATTATTATTTTTTCCTAAAATATAATTTTAAAATTTTTATTTACATAGCAAAGTGAATGAATAAAATATTTTAAAAATATCTTTGCTTGCCAGTATTTTCTCAGGAAATAGCGTTTTATATATTTAGGCCCATAAATATGTATATATATTTATAGTTTAAAACAATTATCTATACAATTGATGCAATGAGAAGTAATTTCACTAATATTGAATCACTTTTTAAACTCCGTGGCTGCAGGGTAATTAGGCAGAGATAAGGCATGTATTATATCCAACAAAATTTACGTTTGTTCAAATATTGTAATAAAAATTTTGGTGATTGTTCCGTATTACGTACTCTTATGGTAAAACCATAGGAAACCTACGAGTGCACTATCGAGTATCCNCTTTTTTAAGTTATTCAATAGGAAAATTTTAGCAACAAGTCGTTTTCATGTAGATACGCACAAAGAAACTTTTGGTAAAGTAACCAATTGTTCCGTTTTCAGTTTGGATACGCCACAGGAAACACTTAGGTATTTTTATAAATGTTTTTAAAAGATAAATGAATACGCGAATCGGAACAAATGAGGCTTGGTGGCAATTTCCACCTGTCATTTTGGATATGCAACCCCACCACTTTTAAATTCGGGTCGTTTTTCATGTGGATACGCACAAAGAAACTTTTGGTAAAAAGCAGGTAATTACAAGCGGGCTGGATACGCAGGAAGAAATTTTGCATTTGTTTTGGCCTTCTAAGGACTTAGTTTGGATACGAAATAGACGACTTTTTGGGTGGATTTTATGTATCATTGGATACGTAATGTAATGTTTTTTTGGTGATTTGGATACGTTATACGAAATAATCACCAAAATTTTTTTAAATGAGGCTGCTGTGAAATTACTTTCTTACTCTTACATTTATGCAATGAACTGACCAATTACCATATTTAACGTTTACATAATTATCCACGGAGTTGTTTGAAATTTCTTAATAATTTACCTATTCCTGAAGACATCATTTATACAATCCAAACGGCAAGTTTCTGACAAACTTGCCTAACTTAAAACTTTATTTGAAGGCATCGGTGACATTTGGAGTAATGGTGGTGTACGCCGTATTAAATTAATTAAAAATAGAATTTTATTTCGTTTATTTTCAGTTATATTATCAGTAACCTCGTGTTTATTTTACTGTGACCATTATTTTACATAAATAGGCGATACAATATAACAAAATAACTAATATTCGTCAAAAATTACTATCATTTCAAGGTATCTTAGAAAATTTCGTTAATTTATTAAGTACAAAACTTCACACCTACTTACGAATGCAAATAACTTTTATAACAAGATCTGGCGCTCTAAGGCTTTTATTATAATACATTAAGCATGTCATGTCTTTACTTCCGGATTTATGATGTTACATTATGATGATAATCCGAATATCTAAAAATTAATTATTTAAAACTAAATAAATAAAAACATTCTTGAAGAATTACATATTTTCAAAAAGTAATCGAAATTAAATTGACATCATAAATATCATATCTGTAATACACGTACAATTTGTAGAACATTTAAAATAAAACTACACATGTCAGAGTTTTTAGTAAATGCGATAAAAAATTGTCTGAATATTTTAGTTATATGATTTGTCACATCATAAGGGGCTTTCTATATCCACACCGAATTGCTTTTATTATTTTCTATAGTGTAGGAATTTACCAATGTGCGTTGAACCAAATTTGTGTTTTGAAACTTTTCAATATTTACTTTTTCAGGCGCACTATTTGCACTCCTGCGAGTATTACCGAAGTGATCGATGTACACGTTATCTGATACATTAAAAATCACAAAACAGAAAAGTTAAAAGTAATGAAAACTTATTTACAAACACACTATCATGTAAAATAAAGTAAAAACGTTAGTATTTTCTATACAATACTTAAAACACGTGGTTATTCATTGTAGGGCATGTAAATTTTCCAGAGGATAAATAACTTATGATAAGGAGATTGTAAACTAGAACTTCTTACATTTGCATATGTTTGTAATGAGGCGAAAAGCTCAATTGTCTTACCACACTTTTAATTATTTTGGCTAAGTAATTCCAATGGCCTAATTTACTTATTGAGAATTTAATTTGACTTTCTCTATCGCCTACGCTGAGCATTGTAACAAATTCCTTTCCTGCCTCCCCCATACGTCAGGCGAGCTACCCCCTTCAAATAAAAAAAGTCATATTTGTAAATCATACCCCTAATCTAAACGGACAAGACAAGCCACAAACGAAGTACTAAAGTGAATCCCTGTTTTCATTAAGCGCATGCAATATACTAGCGTAGCATGCGCAGCATGCAACAGTTCGCTCTCACTTCANCTACAGTTCGCTCTCACTTTACAAAAGTATTTTAATGTTTGTAGTAATTAAGATATTATAAAAAGGTTAATTAAACACATGCATCTTGAGAACAAAAAAATTAAATTTTGGGGTGAGTCCCCTTTAGTTCTAGGCTCGCGGTCATGCTTAGTGAGTTACATGCTAATTATATGGACAAGTTATTATTTTAATGTATAAATTAATAAATAACACAACAAACTATTATCTTTAAATTCTAACACAAATATTATCAACAGTTTCTAGCGAATTATTCAANAGTATCAACCGTTTCTAGCGAATTATTCAAGCAAAGTACAGGAAGGCCTTTTATTATAATTTTCTTTTATATAACTTTAATTTCATTTTATAGAGTACACGCGTGCAAAAAGAGACACAACATGCTATTAATTAAATGTTGCGTAAGGTTTACCAAAACAAGGCATCAATAAAAATTTGAGTCAGATTTAACGAAACATGCTATAAATTACCAATGCTGATATGAATTATTATTATATTCAAAATGCATGGAATTACGCAAAGATTTTCATAAATGCAAAAAAAAAAAATTTTTCTCATTTTTTTACAGGCCGAGCACGAAACTCTCAAGATCGAGCTGGCCAGATGATATCTGCTACAAAAGCAGGACTCCGCTACAAGGACAGGACTCCGTAACAAGGGCAGGCACATTGTAGAGTAAACGCCAGAGGCATTGGCCGCACTCGCCGGCCGCCTATCTATTAAAAGTCCAAATAGTAATAATTCAGCTTTAGACAAACAAACAGGCCGGCACGAGTAACAACAACAATTATTAAATGTCCAGAAAGCGAAACTACGCCATCAACGGAGATGATTTTTGGTGAAAACTTCAATTAGTCATTACCTCACACGACGGCAGCTTTTTAAAGAAGTGCCAAAATAGGTTTATATTGCACATTTCAAACTTGATCAAAGACTGCAATGAAAGACACTGATATCAGCTACAAATACATACATTCACTAGTATCAAACAGGAAAACTTACACCTTGTGCACTAGCTTGCACTAAGGTTACACTGCTTTATGAAAAATTACAAAATTGAAAAGGCTGTGTTTTCTTTCGTTACAGACGTATTAAACCAATATAATAATAGTAAAATTATATTCGAAGAGAAGATTTTTTATTAGCAAAATAAAATATTAACCTAGTTATACAATAAGTTTCAACACAAATGTCACCAATGCGTCCCTACTAAATTTGTCATACAATAAAGTTTCATTACAAATGTCAGTAATGCAGTTTCGTTGGTATAAACAACTTAAGATACATATAGATTTAGTACATTTGGTTGCTGTTACATCTTCATAATCGTTTAATTTAGGAAACGTTCTGCAAATTAAATTAATTTATAAATATAATCTGGAATAAAATAGAGTGGTCGTGTATGACAGCCATTTTGTTATATACATGAAACCATGAGAGTGGACTGGCAAGCTCCACAAACACACTATACTAATCAACACGAAAATTTAACACCGTAAAAGAAGAATAAAAACACGTAAAAATAACCAAACGTTTGGCTAAAATGGCACAGCACAAAATAAAATCAACGAGAAAATACGGTTTAAAGGTAGAACTTCTTTTGAATGTAAATACATAATTGGTAACCAAATTGTTAGCAGAAATATGTCACTTACCATGATAATACTTTATATTCTTGGCCGTCTTTGTTGCATAGCGATTAAAAAAGGAAAAATGTCTTCTCACTAGCACATTCAATGAAACATTATTACAAGTTATTTGTTACAGTACTGCCGTTTCTCATGAATTACGAAAACTGGCCAGCGCGAAATTCAATTTTCAGAAAAATAAATATTTTAATGTTTCAAACATTTAAATTGAAGAAATAACATAAATTATACTACTTTTACTAAATGCAGCTAAAAATACCGCAATTCAATGCGTTTTTTCAAACCGCGTGAAGCTTACATGCTTATCACACATAAATTTTTACGTAACGTTTGTTCAAACACATATGGACTAGTGTATATCCAGTNCTGCTAAAAATACCGCATTTCAATGCGTTTTTTCAAACCGCGCGAAGCTTACATGCTTATCACACATAAATTTTTACGTAACGTTTGTTCAAACACATATGGACTAGTGTATATCCAGTATACATACAAAAAATCTCGTGTGTGTAGCGTTTGAGCGACCTCCATTACAGTGATCTCTCGCTCGTCTTCTCTTAAATAAGGAGTTATTATTGACAGAATAAAAACAAAGAGCGAGAATAAATGCTATTTTCGATAACCAACTACACTGAAGAGCCAAAAAAACTGGTATTGGTGTGCGTATGCAAATAACAGAGGTATGGAACCAATCAGAGTAACGCGGTCGGCAGCTAGATCGGTTACTGCTGCTACAATGGCAGGTTATCAAGATTTAAGTGAGTTTGAACGTGGTGTTATAGTCGGTGCACGAGAGATGGGACATAGCATCTCCGAGGTAGCGATAACATTTGGATGTTCGCGTACGACCATTTCACGAGTGTACCGTGAATATCGGGAATCCGGTAAAACATCACATCTTCGACATCGCTGCGGCCGGAAAATGATCTTGAAAGAACGGGACAAACAACGACTGACGNCGAGAATCATTAAACGTGACAGACGTGCAACCCTTTCTCAAATCGGCGCAGATTGGATTTGTGGACTGCCCTGCAGGATTAATGGTGTGAAATGCCTCCTGCATACCTCCAGACATTAGTCGAGTCCATGCCACGTCGTCTTGCGGCACTTCTGCGTGCTCGGGGGGACCCACACGATATTAGGCAGGTGTAACAGTTTTTTGGCTCTTCATTGTATTACCAACATTAAATGATAAATTAAAAATGTAATTCATTAGTGTAGATCAAACGTTCCGCAAGACCGAAATATTTGCAGGGTGCTGTCGCACCAAACAACTAAAAATTTGTACTCTTTTATTTATGAAGTAGTGTATATTTTGTGAGTATTTAAAACAACCTAATAAAGTGTGTATATAAAGTGCGTGTCATCAAAATTAATTTTTTTGCCTACAAAATATCGTGAAATTCACAAAGGTCAGATCAACATAAAATTGCTTTAACGCACGTGGTTACACGTTTAAATTTTCACGTTTGTGGTTTCAATTGAAACTTCTGCAATAATGGATATCTCAGTGACCGGGAGTTCTCAATTAATATTTTTTATAACAATCACAGCAAACGGAACTTTAAGGCTTATGTAAATTACGAGAACAGAAAGCATCCAAAGTAAAATATTTCTTTATTCTTCTGTGTTCACCCTTCAAACCACTTACATTACTGACATAAACTAGTGGTCCCTCAAAAACAGTAGTCAAAACCTAGTCATCCCTTGTGGGAATCGAACCCACGACCTTTGGATTAGAAGTCCAACGCGCTTTCCACTGCGCTAAAGGGACACATTGTTAACATTACAATGCGTATGCACCCCTGCAACGATGTGCGAGAATGGCGCACTGGGAATGTTTCAGCCATTGCACCAAACTTCGGAGCACAAGGAGCTCCGTATTGCAGCTCTGTATATTGCATACGTCTAGGGCCGCGGTGTTCACGAAGCTACATAAGTTTGACTAATGCCATAGTAACTGGCCGCTCTATTGGCTCATGGCAGCCACAGCTGAAATGGCGGTCCAGGTCGAGTTGGCCACGATAGAACTGTGATTGTTTCTGTTACTTAACTATCGTTTTCTTCGGCAAATGATGAGTCGCAGATTGCGGTATTGGTATCAAAGTTATAGCGCTGTCAACATTTATTTATTTTGAACATAAAACATACCGTAAGATGGAAAACCATCCTTTTTTGCTTAGCAAAACTGGCATATTTCACACATGGCTTAGCGATCTTGACTCTGCGAACGGATGAGTAGCCAGATAAAAAACTAAATTTGCTCGAAGCGGTCAATAAGCAGTCACTTGAGTAGTGTGCTATATGTATACTGGACACTACGAGAATTCTGAGAGTACTTCACGTTACATGTTTCCGGGCAGTGTGTGTTCCTACGCCGTAAATTAAGTATACATATACCGCAACATATAATTGTCAGAAATTNTATACATATACCGCAACATATAATTGTCAGAAATTTTTCAAAATATAAACACTGTGAGAAAAGTTTGTGGAAATTCTCGCCGCAGATAAAATTTTGGGACTGGCTAATGTAGTAAACTTTAATTAAAAGCGTACAGTAGGCAATATNGACACTACGAGAATTCTGAGAGTACTTCACGTTACATGTTTCCGGGCAGTGTGTGTTCCTACGCCGTAAATTAAGTTTACATACACCGCAACATATAATTGTCAGAAATTTTTCAAAATATAAACACTGTGAGAAAAGTTTGTGGGAATTCTCGCCGCAGATAAAATTTTGGGACTGGCTAATGTAGTAAACTTTAATTAAAAGCGTACAGTAGGCAATATNAAATTCTCGCCGCAGATAAAATTTTGGGACTGGCTAATGTAGTAAACTTTAATTAAAAGCGTACAGTAGGCAATATTACAAGTATATAACAGTTTTGCGTCATGCATTGAAAACTATGTAAAGTACGCAATGCTTCAAAAGTAAATACATATTTATAAATAAACCTTAAGGTAATTACTGAATGCTGTGCCCCTATCCTTCTGTACAGCTGCCATTCCATAATAGTACTTAAAACACAAGAAATATACTGTTTCTTATGTCAAATGTGTCAACGGGTTTAAAATAAATTTTTAACGTTTAGCATATTTTTTTAACGTGTTTCTGCCATGTTTTTTTGTAGGTTTTACAGCTTAGCACCACACAGCTACGAAAAGTCTTTTGAATGTTCGCTTTTCTGGACATCATTAGTTTCATATACCACAGAGGGCTAGTTTAGTTTAATCTCTTCTACAAGATGGTAATATGATTCTAAATTTTATACATTAGCAATTTCAGTATTATCTACTAATTTGTGACTTTAAGCATAATTTTTCCTGCAAGGGAAACTTACTCGTGGTACCAGTTAATTTTACTTCGAAATTGAATATCCGATAAATATCGCATGACGCTGTTTGCACTGATGAAATGAATACATGTATTCTCGTGATATAAAAAAGTATTTTTATACTAAAGGTGAACACCAGATAATTATAATGCACTAAAAACGAAAGTTTTCATTCTATTTCATTCGACATATTTTATTTATTTATGTAGTATTTTGTTTAGCAAAAGTCTTAATTGGATCCACTAATAACTGTTTCTTCTTGACCATGAAAAATTATGACATTGCTAATTTACACTTACGTTTACGTACACTTAATTTACGTTAATAATTAATATTGANACCATGAAAAATTATGACATTGCTAATTTACACTTACGTTTACGTACACTTAATTTACGTTAATAATTAATATTGAACTATTTCTTATTGCTTACTTCTCCACGGTGTTCTGGGCATTAAGTTTGAATTGGAGCTGGAATCCTGGTTACTCCGTAACCATCAGTACACACAAACACAGCATGAATTAAAAAATAATTTAGCAGAAAATCTAAGTAAGCTATCCTTGTAGTTCAAATTGCATTTGCATGAATATAGTTCAGTTTTAACAAGTAAAAATATTATTATCGGAATACATTTATTTCACAGTAATTTTTAAAAATATATCAAAAAATTGCTTAGAATCCTTTNACCTCTTTCTTATGGCTTACTTCTCCACGGTGTTCTGGGCATTAAGTTTGAATTGGAGCTGGAATCCTGGTTACTCCGTAACCACCAGTACACACAAACACAGCATCAATTAAAAAATAATTTAGCAGAAAATCTAAGTAAGCTATCCTTGTAGTTCAAACTGCATTTGCATGAATATAGTTCAATTTTAACAAGTGAAAAATATTATTATCGGAATACATTTATTTCACAGTAATTTTTAAAAATATATCAAAAAATTGCTTAGAATCCTTTAATTTGCAATGAAGTTCGTTAATATTTGTTCTCCTAAGCAAGAGTGATCCTTCGTATATTGTTTTACGTTATATCCTAAGATATTATTAATAGATAGTCCGGGGGAAAACATATTATCTTAAGTAGTGTTTTTTTTTTATTTGGCCAAATAATATAAAGTTGAAGACTTGGAAGGACAATATTGTGGAAAACCATATATATTAATTACCATTTTAAAATTGGTTTAGTTTCATGTAGACACGACGAATATTTTTCTAATGACAATTGAACTACTGGAATAATCGTAAATTTAACTTACGATGTGCTGCTGTTGGTGTGTGGTGGCGTATTCTGCAACTACTAGCAGTGGCCACGTGCTGTGAATGGAAACTTGTCAGTTCATTAGACAGAGTGGCGCCCAGAAGGTGTATGATGCTTGAGGATCAGCGATTGATGAATGGCTACATAACCAGTACTGTGTAATGCAGCCTTTTCATAGCATTCTCTCCCCATTGCCACGTATCTCATAAGAACATTCGTATAAAATACATCAGTTCGTGGCATATAAGACTGCTTTAGAAACCAATTACTGCGGCAGATGTATATTTTGATACGAAGTGTTACTGTACGCGAAAGGATTATAACAGGTACGATTTTACTGAAATACCTCATCTTGAACACAAATATGTAACCAATCTATACAAGGGGACAATTTTAAATTGTTGTTTATTAAAGACTTTGCTTTATGTTAAGTATCGGGGGGAGAGGAGAAGAAGATCGGCATATAATTTAAAATAACCTTACTTTATACTAAAAAATGGTAGAGCCACGTATAATCCGGGAATCGAACATTGGATTTATTGCCTATGCCACACATAGAAGTTTACTACAATTGAATAATATTGTCAAATAAGTCGAACTAGATGTTTATATCTTAGATGCCCTGATGCCCAGTTCAATTTCATATATATATATGTATATTTCTTTGAATATATTTTCCCATTGTTACGTCGTCAGTATGACGAGTGTGGGAATGTTGCAGATTAAGTGGAATGAAAAAAAATTCCAGTTAATTTGCAGAACGACTGAAATCTAAGATTTGTTTTGCATTAAAATGATGAATTTAAATGTTAACAAGAACCCAGTAAATTGAAAAGTGGCCAAAGATTATTCAATAATCGAAATTGGATAACACGTATTTGTAAACAATTAGATGGTAAACATGCTAGGTAAATAATTATTTGTTAATTGAACTACTATTTTATTTTATTAATTATATGTATATATAAGAAATTTATGGTTTATTACTTTTACATCTGGGAATGTAAGAAATGTTTTACAGTTCACTATTACAATTTGGAACTCTTTTGGAAACAATTTCACTGTAAGTATTTTCANGTCACGTATCTCATAACAACATTCGTATAAAATACATCAGTTCGTGGCATATAAGACTGCTTTAGAAACCAATTACTGCGGCAGATGTATATTTTGATACGAAGTGGTGCTGTACGCGAAAGGATTATAACAGGTACGATTTTACTGAAATACCTCATCTTGAACACAAATATGTAACCAATCCATACAAGGGGACAATTTTAAATTGTTGTTCATTAAAGACTTTGCTTTATGTTAAGTGTCGGGAGGAGAGGAGAAGAATATTGGCATATAATTAAAAATAACCTTACTTTATACTAAAAATCGTAGAGCTACGTATAATCCGGGAATCGAACATTTGATTTATTGCCTATGCCACACATAGAAGTTTACTACAATTGAATAATATTGTCAAATAAGTCGAACTAGATGTTTATATCTTAGATGCCCNAAAAAATATTCCAGTTTATTTGCAGAACGACTGAAATCTAAGTTTTTTCTTGCATTGAAATTATGCATTTAAATGTTAACAAGAACCCAGTAAATTTTAAAGTGGTCGAAGATTATTCAATAATCGAAATTGGATAACACAAATTTGTAAACAATTAGATGGTAAACATGCTAGGTAAATAATTATTTGTTAATTGAACTACTATTTTTATTTTTATTAATTATATGTATATATAAGAAATTTATGGTTTATTACTTTTACTACTGGAAATGTAAGAAATGTTTTACAGTTCACTATTACAATTTGGAACTCTTTTGGAAACAATTTCACTGTAAGCATTTTCATTTTCAATTACTATTGTTCGATATTCTCTTGGAACTTATACACTGCACATAACGTACATCGCTCATGTATACAGAATTTTCGTTTAAAATAAACGCGTAGAATAACGTTTCATTATGTAGGCTTTTATATTAGGTGGTGTAGCAATTGGTGAGAAACACACTTGAAAATTGTTCGAAATTAATACACCGTTTTCTTAAAACTTGGTGTAATCGGTTTTCCCCTCCGGATATATCGTGACTGCCCAGCTTCTTAGAACCAGACGGGAGGTTGGGCCGAACAAGGTCGTGTGAGTAATGTCAGACTGTACAAAGAGGGGTGAGCGTGGACGTCACATGTCCTGTATTTCTTGAAACCACTGCAAGTGTTTCATGCAAATAGGCAGCCGACCTCCGCTTCATAGCTGGAATCGTTTCGTGTAAATTTATCCTTACGTGAATAATCGTGTAGTGGTCATGTCATTAAGAAAAGTCTCTCATACTTCTCCAGTGGTCAGAATTGTGTTAAATAATGAATTAACACGTACACATAAAAAATTGTTTATTGAGACGTCAAATCACAAAAGTACAGAAGTTTACTTTGTATTCGAATCCCTAAGGGACCAACATTTTCAATTAAGACAAATATTTAAGTTGGTTTAATGGCCTCGTAACGATAATATAATTACAGACTACGTTTTTTAAAAAAATAACTCAATAAATATCGTTTTCTTCGAATTAAATTCAATTAGGGAGATAGTTTATAATTAAAAGATTTATCGCTTTTAATTATGAAATTAATACATCCATTAATTATATTTCGTTTATTTTACCTAAAGTTCGTGGCATCTTTTACGTAGAAACATTTGCAATTCTCATCGTTTTGCTACTACATATATATATATGTTAAGTGGGTAAACTTATATCGTTAAGTCTTGCATCAAATGATATTGCAGAAATATGGTTTAATTNCGATAATATAATTACAGACTACGTTTTTAAAAAATATAGCTCAATAAATATAGTTTTCTTCGAATTAAATTCAATTAGGGAGATAGTTTATAATTAAAAGATTTATTGCCTTTAATTATGAAATTAATACATCCATTAATTATATTTCGTTTATTTTACCTAAAGTTCGTGGCATCATTTACGTAGAAACATTTGCAATTCTCATCGTTTTGCTACTACATATATATATGTTAAGTGGGTAAACTTATATCGTTAAGTCTTGCATCAAATGATATTGCAGAAATATGGTTTAATTNATATATATATGTTAAGTGGGTAAACTTATATCGTTAAGTCTTGCATCAAATGATATTGCAGAAATATGGTTTAATTTAAAGAAACTAATATTTGCAAGTGATGCTCAAGCAGTGGTCACCGCTTCTCCTACCTCAGTGTTTATGATATCTATAATGACCACTGGTAAAATTAAGAAGTTTTCTAACTGAAAAAATTCCAACATTGAGGTGCTGAATCCTAGAGCAAAAATAGCACACGCGCTTGAAACATTTTGTCCTCTTGCTGCACTAAACGACGAATTTGCAGCAGCACACTCAAAAATAACAGGCGTGCCAAAAAATATTTTGTGACATACCACAACAATATATAATGTTAACTGGCTGCAACTAAAACTCTAACTCAACGTTACACATGAACGCGTAAAATCGGGCTTCCCACGTCGTTCTTCCTCAGCAAAACGCCCAGCGTTCGGCGTGTGCAGCGGTCTAACACGAACTCCGCTCTAACTGAAGTTAATTCTACTTTAATAAGGTCGCTACACTATCTTCTACGTTCTCGTACATGCTAAACAGTAAGTAATCTCAGAATACTTCCATGCACCATGGCTAGGAGCTTGTTACTCTGCAAAGAAAATTGTTCACAAGGAGAAATCATAAATAGTACAGACGTATAGTTTCTCAAGGTTCGGGCATCGAAACGAATGTAGAACTTTAATTCAATGCAAGTGTCATTATAATAAAATAGATAATTTAAGAAAGAAGAAATTAAATTCCGAAATACATTGAGAATTTTGTTGAAATGATGAAGTGACTCGGATATCCCCTATTATATTTAAAAGCTTTATGTTGGGACCACTGTATTTCTAGAAATAAATGGTCAATGAACAGAACATACTCCCAATAATAAAGGACCAAGACAAAAATACAGCCTTTCCCTTACACTTTTTAAAATATGTCTTCATGTTAAGAATGAGAAAAGCATTTGTTTTTATGTTTACGAAAAATATATACTCAAATCCTTTGTTTTATGCTGACGACCAAGTTCCTCAGAAAAATAGTGCAGAAAAATTGCCATATGTAGAAAATATTTTTAATATNTGTTTTATGCTGACGACCAAGTTCCTCAGAAAAATAGTGCAGAAAAATTGCCATATGTAGAAAATATTTTTAATATATTTAAAAGCTCTTTTTATTAAAAAAATTATGCTAATAAAACAATTAAAATGGCGTTTGAATGTAAATTGTTTGTAAGAACATTAATTAAGTAATAGAAAATAAAATGTTACAAGAGAAATTTTTCAGTGTGTACCAAATGAACGGAGTATTTTTTTAATGATAGATTAACAAGTTTATAAAGATATGTGAGACTATCTAAATATTTGAAAAATATAACACGAATCATGCACTATAGTTGTTACCAGCATCGTATATGAAAAAAATTAAGTTATAGAAAGAGATAAAAATAGAATCCAGGTAGCAAAAATTATATTTTTGTGAATTAACCAAGCATACGACGGTACAGAAAATACCTTAATTTACACTGAGCTGACAAAAGTAATGGGGTAGCAATATGCAAATATACAGATGGCAGTAGTATCACGTACAAAATGTATAAATGGGCAGTACATTGGTTGGGCTTTCATTTGTTTTCAAGTGATTCATGTGAAAAGGTATCTGATGTGATTATGGCCGCACGACGGGAATTAACAGACTTTGAACGCGGAATGGTAGTTGGAGTTAGACGCATGGGACATTCCATTTGGGAAATGGTTAGGGAATTCGACATTCCGAGATCCACATTGTCAAGAGTGATCCGATAATACCTAATTTAAGGCATTACCTCCCACCATCGACAACGCAGTAGCCGACTGCCTGCACTTAAAGACCGAGACCGACGACATGTGCGCAGAGTGGTCAGTGTTAACAGACAAGCAACACAGCGTGAAATAACTGCAGGACGTACGACGGACGTGTCCGTCAGGACAGTTCGGCGAACTTCGGCTGTACTGGGCTATGCCAGCAGAATACCGACTCGAGTGCCTTTACTGATTGCACGACATTGCCTGCAGCGCCTCTCCTGGGCTCGTGATCATATCGGCTGGACCCTAGATGAATGGAAAACCGTAGCTTGGTCAGGTGAGTCCCGATTTCAGTTGGTAAGAGCTGATGGTAGGGTTCGAGTGTGGCGCAGACCCCACGAATACATGGACCCAAGTTGTCAACTAGGAACTGTGCAAGCTGCTGGTGGCTCCATAATGGTGTGAGCTGNGGTGGTGGCTCCATAATGGTGTGGGCTGATTTTACATGGAATGGACTGGGTCTTCTGGTCCAACTGAACAGATGATTGACTGGAAAGGTTTATGTTCAGCTACTTGGAGACCACTTGCAGCCATTCATGGACTTCATGTACCCAAACAACGATGGAATTTTTATGGATGAAAATGCGCAATGTCACCAGGCCACAACTGTTCGCGATAAGTATGAAGAACATTCTGNGGTGGAATTTGTATGGATGAAAATGCGCAATGTCACCAGGCCACAACTGTTCGCGATAAGTATGAAGAACATTCTGAACAGTTCCATCAAAATATTTGGCCACCAAGATCACCCAACATGAATACCATCGAACATTTATGGGGCATAATCGAGAAGTCAGTTCGTGCATAAACAACTGCACCGGCAACAGTTTCGCAATTATGGGCGTCTATAGACGCAGCATGGCTCAATATTTCTGCCAAGGACTTCCAACGACTTGTTGAGTTCATGCCATGTCACGTTGCTGCACTTCGCCGGGCAAAATGAGGTCCGAAACGATATTAGGATGTATTCCATGACTTCTGTCACCTCAGTGTTTGTTGCCGCGAAATATCAATGTTCAGATAGTACGANCGCCGGGCAAAATGAGGTCCGAAACGATATTAGGATGTATTCCATGACTTCTGTCACCTCAGTGTTTGTTGCCGCGAAATATCAATGTTCAGATAGTACGACATTTTGAAACTTTAATTAAAACTGAGCGCTTCCTGTAACATTTATACTCTGCGTAATTAAACTATTAACTGAAATTGTAAAAATTGTTTTTGTAATGAGGAAATGTAATTTAGTAAAACACGTTAATATGATAAATGCCAAATGCTGAAGTTTGGAAGTAGGTATTGAATCTGCTCTGCGGTGTGAGGCGCCAGCACTTGATGCTAGCCCTCAGTGATAGGGCGTAGGAATACGTCGACACTGTTGTCTCTAGGTCCAATTTACTAATAAATTACACTTTATTTGTGAGTTCACATAATCGAGTTTTATTGTTGCTTGAACAGGTTAACTGGTACATGAACTCACGAGACAAAACTCCCCTCCCCTTTTCCTATGTAGGCTACGTATGGTTTGACGCCGCGACTGGCGTCGTGGGGGGGGGGGGGGAGATTCTTCACACTTGGTGTAGAACTACTTATCTGACACTGCAGCGCTGTATTCCCTCGGCTGGCGGCTTGGAACTGCTCTCGAACTTGGTGGGCGTCTCGGCGCCTGGCTTCGAAGTTCCTTCTTCCCGGGTCCACGCAGTACTCTGCGCCTGACGACGGCCGGCTGCCGTCGACGTCTGCTCGCGGATTCGCTCCGTCCTCTTCCGTTTCCGTCGGCCGACTGCCCCGCTTGGTCCTGCTCCTCGTGGTTATGTAGGCTTGATCACCATATTCGACTTGCCCCATCTCTGCACGTGTCCGGGGTGCTTGTCGTCCCCCCGGGTCATAAAACACGTGGCCGCTGCTCGTGTGGTCCGCAGCCGGCGTGGCGTCGTCCCTTGGTTCTGGCCTGGAAGTTTATTGTCCCGTTCTGCACGCACGTCCGCTAAAAGCTCTCATGGTTTATTGCGGTACAAGCCCGGGACAGACGCAGCTGGTGGTGGGATCTCGGTGTCCCTTGGGCAGCTGCAAAATGTAGCTGTGTCCGTGCCCTGGTGCCTGCCGTTATCTCCGGATGTCGTCTGCACGTGCAGGAACAGTTGCACGTGCAGAAACCTTTGGTAGCGCGCCTTTGCAGCTGCGAGGCTCCTGGCGTCACTCTGCCAGCACGTCCACAAAACCCTTAATCCTTATTGCGGTCGTCCGCCTGCGAGCTTTGCCAGAGCGTGTGTTCTGACGAATAAAATATAGGGACACAGAATGCGTCAAATATACCAATGACGACTGAAGAAAGTTGCCTGAAAGTATTCTGTTGTAATTCTGCACGCGATATTATAGGTTTAATATTGTTGCATGTCCTCAGTGTCACCACTGGACCCTTCCAACCCCCACGGCTTCCCCTTCTATTTCCGCTCTTCGAAACACCATCATCAGGTAGTCAGTAGCCTAGGCAAGTATAATGGCCAATAGCTAGGTGAGAAGAAGAGAGGGGAATAGTACGCGGTTCACATAAGATTTTGACCTCGAGACTATTCGCATTATCTAACCATAATGCTAGGAAACAATTTAATATATTTAAGTGAATGACAGTGATTTGTATCTTAAATTTTGAGCTTTACTATTTTTAGTAGATAGTTGATATTTCATATTATTTCTGTAGATAGATATTTTTGCCAGTTAATTCAGTGTAATAGTAAATTTTATATTACGTTCAGTTATGCAATATAAAAGTGAATAGTTACACAATGGTGATAAAACTGTATTCGATTTTTGTACTACGTTATTTAAACCTAAATAATTAACTTGAATAATATTTTTAGTTACTTAATTTTAGTCATCCATCTATTCACGAACGCGGCTACACTCAGGTAATAAATACAAACAGTGTTAATAAAAGGGTTTATTTTCCTTATGGATTCTTGGTTTTCGTGAAGCAGGCCATGACGCTGCTATTATGTTAACATTGTTCGAGATATGTAAATTTTGTGGCCAATTTTATAGTTACGTAAATATTATAATAACAATTTTTATATGTTCTTAATTATATTTGGCAATTTATACAATCTGGACTTAATTAAATGGCATTGAATATAGATTTAACTACGTCCTAATTATGTATGTTTGGAAATAAGTCAATGTCAATAATAAACTATTATGCAATCAGAAGAATTAGAATTTGGAAATAGTTTTGGAACAGTAGAGATTTTCGCTGGACGAGCTGACGTTTCAGACTATTATTTTATCTCTACGATTAGAGTGACAAGCGAGAATTTTGATTAAATATTCGCGTTAGTTGCTTTTACATGATGTTAACTAAGATTTAGATGTGTTTTCTCACAAAGCGACGTAAATAACATTTTATGTNGTTAGTTGCTTTTACATGATGTTAACTAAGATTTAGATGTGTTTTCTCACAAAGCGACGTAAATAACATTTTATGTCATTTTGAAGCCAGCTACCACGTGATGGCATAGATGAGCTTATCATTGCCTCTACAAGTTCCGAATTAAATTTATCTTTAGGTCTAATCGGGAAAAAATGTGATGCCAGTAGACTAAGCCTAAAGAATTTGATAACTTGCATATGTTAAAATTTTATTTCATTTTTGGAAATCATCTCAAAATAATCTTTTTACGTACAATATGTTTTACATTTTGTGTACGGTTTACAGAAGTTACGTCAGATTATATAGCGTTTACTGACATGAACGTTTATTCGTACCATTTCCTTGCATGATAATTTATACCTTTTACTTACTCGCTTACTGGCTTTCATCTCTAGTCATCCCGTTATGCGTAGTTTCTATGCTTTTTACTGTGCCTTTAATGCTGTATTGGCTCTTCCATTTATATACATAAGCTGGCGTGTAAATGTGGCGCAAATATATCGCGTGTAATTTTCTATTGTATTTCAAAAAAGTTGCAAACGATGACCCTTGCATAATATTTCGTACATGAGGTCTATCTATAAAAAGTTGTGTTAGAATCACTAATCATATTGTTTGTGGTACGAAAGCCCGTTGCTATGATAGTTCCTGTGTCCATAGAATATTCACGCCTGTATTGTGTTATACTGTTAACAGAGAAATTGTAATTTTACATACAAATATATTATAATACCTCTCGGGAAATATGGGAAAAGTACTAGTTTTCAAAGGAGAGACGGTTTCAGCATTAGTGTGTGTATGTGTATTGCATCAGCATACGTATGGAGTGCGAAAGGCCTAAAATGAACGAACGAGATATTTTTTTGCGAATACACCTATAGTCACACCTCCACTTTTTTTAATTCTCTGTTGTTTACTATTATTATAAAATTGTAAAGTTATCCATATTTGTAACTTAGATTTCGTAGTCTACGTTTGCCGGAAATATGAAAAATAATTCAAGTTACAAGACTTCATAAAAAGGAAACTTAAATTTTATATTAGGTTGATGTGTCTGGTTTGAGCAAGCAGAATAATCAAAGATCAGCATTACACTCTAAACTAAATTTTAACTTACACCAAAACAAAAGGCCATATATGAAAACACCGCACTCTTTGGTTCAGAGTTTAGGACACTTCAGATTTAATCAGTCTAATGTATCGAATGATAGGGTTTACTAACCTAAAACATTTACAGGGTCCATATTTTGAAAATAAAAGGCAGAACCACATATAACATGTAAGGTTACATGGCCTACCATAGCATTACTTATGTGAAAAATTTGATGGANTAAAAGGCAGAACCACATATAACATGTAAGGTTACATGGCCTACCATAGCATTACTTATGTGAAAAATTTGATGGAAACAGGTTGTTCGGTCCCTGAGATATGACATAAAACACTTGCTTTTCTTATTTGATGTTATTGTAAAAAATTGCCACTAAAAGATGGTATATATAAAATGCTTCAAATGTATACTGGATACATAAAAATGTTGGTGGAATTTGGTTAATTCGTTTAATATATATGCCAAACTTGCCTAAATTATTCAAGAAGATTCCATGAACATCGTTGTCTGAACCATTTCAATCATAAAAATTAACGTTGCNAACTTGCCTAAATTATTCAAGAAGATTCCATGAACATCGTTGTCTGAACCATTTCAATCATAAAAATTAACGTTGCCTTCTGTAACATGTATGTTGTTCACTATTTGGAACAAATTTATTTGAAATGTTCCAGTGTAATATTTAGTGGAATCGGTTGATTGGTTCTCGAGACAGGGCATAAAACCTCCATAATATTGATGTGGCANATTGGTTCTCGAGACAGGGCATAAAACCTCCATAATATTGATGTGGCAAACTTCATAAATGGAGGACAAAAAAGTAATGTAGTATCAATTTCGACGCTAGTACACTGCCAATACACAAATATATGTTAAATTAGATTACATGATCTCGTAGATATCGCCCGCAAAACAAAAATTAATTTCATAGTTACGATTTTGAAAATAACCATGTCCTATTAAAAAAAATAATACTTTTATTATTAACGTTTACCACAGCACTAAATTTCGCCAAATTTTGTAAAAATGGTGAACTTGTTTCCAGAGATAAAATCATGGTTTTTTATGCATCGACAAATTTTATGATTGTAATAGATACCACTAGCATACAAAGTTAAGTTGAAATCATTTTNCATAGTTACGATTTTGAAAATAACCATGTCCTTTTTAAAAAAATAATACTTTTATTATTAACGTTTACCACAGCACAAAATTTCGCCAAATTTTGTAAAAATGGTGAACTTGTTTCCAGAGATAAAATCACGGTTTTTTATGCATCGACAAATTTTATGATTGTAATAGATACCACTAGCATACAAAGTTAAGTTGAAATCATTTTCGTTAGTAAAATATACTGGGCTAAAACGTTTATATAGCCATTATTTTTAAAATAAGTGCCTCACTTACATAACACATACTTGTATACACAACCTGCTGAAGTACTATTTGTCTCCCAAATTTTGAAGGAATCTGTCAATGGTTCCCCGAGATATAACAACATACTTTATTTACTCGCAGGGCACTATCTAACCAAATTGAGGACAAAAATTCTCTATTTGCAAACAGTTGATAGTTGTAGTATATACTATAAGCATACAAAGTTTATTTGAAATTTATTTTCATGGTTTTTATGATATTACATTCTAAGCCTAAAATTGCTTTATGGTAGCCATTTTAAAAGTGATATCATGCATGCTTTAAACATACCATTTGACAAAACCTGCCTAAGTAATACTTGTTTCTCAAATTTGATATGAATTGCTCAATTCTTTCCCTGAGATGCTAGATAAAAACTTTATTTTATTCGTATGGCACTATCTTACAAAGTGGAGAATAGAAGATTCTCAATGTAGAAACAGTCGATAGTTGTAATGTCTACTGCCAGCATACAATGTTATGGTTGTATTTATTACATAGTTTAGACAATAAAGAATTCTATGCCTTAATGGCTGTATAGCCACCATTTTAAAAATTAGTGTCTGATTTGTTTAAAACATATCACTTAACATCATCTGCATCGGTACTAATTTTTTTACCAAATTTGGAAGGAATCGTTTAATAAATAACCGAGATATGACATAATAACTTTATTATTNAGTACTAATTTTTTTACCAAATTTGGAAGGAATCGTTTAATAAATAACCGAGATATGACATAATAACTTTATTATTCGTATTGTGCTCTCTTCCAAGATGGCCAACAAAAGTATTATATGATCAAATATGAAGTATTTAATAAATACTTCCAGTATACAAAATTAAGTCGAAATCGGTAAAATGGTATAACAGTTATACCAAATAAACTTAAAACGATTGTATGGCCGCCATTTTGAAAATAAGTAACAAATCAATATTAATTATTAACGTTTATATGGCCCTACTTACATGCCAAATTGAGTGAGAATTGGTAGAATAGTTTTCGAGATATAATGTAAAATCATTATTTTTTCAATTGCTGCTATATTACAAAATGACTCACCAATAACGATGTCCAGGTAAATATTTCGTGCCTACACAGTGCTCTGCAACATACAAAATTTGGTTTAATACAGTTGAATGGTTCCCGAGATATGACATATCACAATAAATTTTTAAATGACCGTAAATTTAATAGTTAGTGCCCGACGTGGTCGACAATTATAAAAGTCACGTGTTTTTAGTAAATATTATATGTGTAGCAAGTTTAATGAAATTCGGTTTTAAGAGTTAAAAAATTTATAGGGAGGACACAAACCACAGACACATAAAGTAAGACAAATAGTTAAATACATACACACTAGTGATGCAACGAATATTCGCATTCGCATTCGCGAATATTCGCATGTTTTTGAACATTCGCATTCGTAAAAATGATGCCAATATTTTGCGAATATATTTGGCAATGANTGTATACGGAGGACACAAACCACAGACACATAAAGTAAGACAAATAGTTAAATACATACACACTAGTGATGCAACGAATATTCGCATTCGCATTCGCATTCGCGAATATTCGCATGTTTTTGAACATTCGCATTCGCAAAAATAATGCCAATATTTTGCGAATTTATTTGGCAATGAAAAATGAAAATGTCTATTAAATAATAATGCAACTGCAATGATTAAGGCATATTTGTTTATTAACATATTTTGTATGTATAAGAGTGTATTTTAATGATATTTGGGAAACAGCCTTGCAGTTATTCACTAGATTACATAACAGAAACACACTTTTGATATTCTTTTATTCTTATTTACCTAAGCAAAATTAAATTAAGGCAGGTAATTTCTTAAAAATTCTAAACTATATTATAACACAACTGTATGATCAAATACCATTGAACT
>NQII01003837.1:15055-100684 GCA_002778355.1 Clitarchus hookeri | reverse complement strand
TCTGTGAAAATCAGTGAATAAAACAATAAACTGCGCACATAAAAAATATTTAGGTTTTTGCCATATCTCGAGAGGACCAATCAACTGATACACAGCAAATGTTACACGCAAGAATTGCTAAAGTAGGGTATGTAAACTTGCATGATAAGGTGCTGGAGGTCTTATTCTAATGGCGTAAATATAAATCATTGTTGTTAGTATGTTATATATATTAAATAATTCAACAAAATTTAACCAACCTTTGTACACTAAAAATGTTTATTATGAGTATCAATTATGCGTTCAGAAATCCTATTTTGCCATTCTTTTTGCAAAATAGTGCCAGGTGAGTAAATTGAACATTTCGTCATATTTCCGGATAAGTTAAACTAATTTCCACCTAATTTTGTCACACTATTAGTGCTACAGAAGGTCATGTAAACTTACATGAATTAAGTAGGATCAGAAATTCGTTTTCAAAATTGTAGTCATATAAATATTTTGATAAGTTAGTCATATATATTTAAAAATTTTACCAAATTAAAATTAACTATTTTGTGGACAGTTTGTATTATAGTCATAATATATGGAATATTTCTAAATTAATTTTGTATAATAGCATTATACAAATATAAAAATAAATTTTTTATGATGTTTTTTAAGGACTAATCAACTGATTTCCACCAAATTCTTTACACAGGTAGTAAGTACCACGTTGCACTATGCAAACTAGAGTTTATTCAAATACTTATTTTGAAAATAATGGCCCTGTAAATATTTCAAGTTTATGAACCCTATAATTCAAAACATTAGACTGATTACATACCAAGTTGATGATCCACACACGAACTCCATAATGCAGTGCATTTCACGCTAGTTTAAGGTACGAGTTTGGGAGGGGGATAAGGCAAGTGTGTTTACTTCTCACTACTGTTGCGAATGTTTCTTATTTCATCTCTGATGATATTGCTGCCAACTAGACGTCAGGGCAAACCCCCACACCCCCCTACACAACACAACCCAGTTTTTAAGAACTTTATTAAAAACTACTTGTACCCATGTAGAGGAAAGTAGGCTCATTAGTTATATCAGTAATTTCTTGTTTGTTTACCAATAATCCGCTTATTACAGTACATGCCTCGCTAGCGTATGTAAAATCTCTTCACGGTTAACTTAGCACTCTTGAGTGCCTTCCTGGGAAACTATAATTTTGTTCTCATTTAATATCCTTTTGCTTTATGTAAAATTAACTTTGTCGTATACTATCATACTTCATTTGTGCGACATCCAAGTGAAACCATGAAATTGCTAGGAAAGCAAATATGTAAATAATATGTATACTCGTATTATTTTATGTGTATTAAACAAGAAACACTATTTCGGCAGCCATATATATAGTAATTACACTCACAATACAACGTCAATTCGTGGAACTTTCATAATTTCCTACAAAAATTATTTACAAGAATACAGGAATACTATACGAGATATTTCCACCAACGTAAGAGTTTCAAAGTAACATGACCACTTCAACTGGTTTAGTAACGTCTATTAAAATGTGTATTACTTATATTGTAAAATAATAATTTAATATTATATTTTTAATTAGGATCTACTAATTAAAGCCAACCTAACTGGCCAGTGTATACTATACCATATATGTTCCATGGGCAGAGACCATTTTCAATGGCTCATCTCAGAAGTGCTTGCATATAGATATAAGAAGGTATATATATAATTTTCAATTTAAATATCTGTTTTTATGATTNGATCAGAAATTCGTTTTCAAAATTGTAGTCATATAAATATTTTGATAAGTTAGTCATATATATTTAAAAATTTTACCAAATTAAAATTAACTATTTTGTGGACAGTTTGTATTATAATCATGATATATGGAATATTTCTAAATTAATTTTGTAAGATAGCATTATACAAATATAAAAATAAATTTTTTATGATGTTTTTTAAGGACTAATCAACTGATTTCCACCAAATTCTTTACACAGGTAGTACCACGTTGCACTATGCAAACTAGAGTTTATTCAAATACTTATTTTGAAAATAATGGCCGTTTAAATATTTCAAGTTTATGAACCCTATAATTCAAAACATTAGACTGATTACATACCAAGTTGATGATCCACACACGAACTCCATAATGCAGTGTATTTCACGCTAGTTTAAGGTACGAGTTTGGGAGGGGGATAAGGCAAGTGTGTTTACTTCTCACTACTGTTGCGAATGTTTCTTATTTCATCTCTGATGATATTGCTGCCAACTAGACGTCAGGGCAAACCCCCACACCCCCCTACACAACACAACCCAGTTTTTAAGAACTTTATTAAAAACTACTTGTACCCATGTAGAGGAAAGTAGGCTCATTAGTTATATCAGCAATTTCTTGTTTCTTTACCAATAATCCGCTTATTACAGTGCATGCCTCGCTAGCGTATGTAAAATCTCTTCACGGTTAACTTAGCAATTTTGAGTGCCTTCCTGGGAAACAATAATTTTGTTCTCATTTAATATCCTTTTGCTTTATGTAAAATTAACTTTGTCGTATACTATCATACTTCATTTGTGCGACATCCAAGTGAAACCATGAAATTGCTAGGAAAGCAAATATGTAAATAATATGTATACTCGTATTATTTTATGTGTATTAAACAAGAAACACTATTTCGGCAGCCATATATATAGTAATTACACTCACAATACAACGTCAATTCGTGGAACTTTCATAATTTTCTACAAAAATTATTTACAAGAATACAGGAATACTATACGAGATATTTCCACCAACGTAAGAGTTTCAAAGTAACATGACCACTTCAACTAATTTAGTAACGTCTATTAAAATGTGTATTACTTATATTGTAAAATAATAATTTAATATTATATTTTTAATTAGGATCTACTAATTAAAGCCAACCTAACTGGCCAGTGTATACTATACCATATATGTTCCATGGGCAGAGACCATTTTCAATGGCTTATCTCAGAAGTGCTTGCATATAGATATAAGAAGGTATATATATAATTTTCAATTTAAATATCTGTTTTTATTATTTTATGTTGTTATAAGTAACTGCCAGCATTGAAGCGCTCTCCTAGCAATCTAAAATAACTTGCACATGAAGTAACAAAATTATTAAAAAATCTTATTAAACTTATAAGTCCCTTTGGCGCAGTGGAAAGCGCGTTGGACTTCTAATCCAAAGGTCGTGGGTTCGATCCCCACAAGGGATGGTGTTAGTGTTTTGCCATAAAATGTATTACATAATATTACCAGTATATTGGAAGTACTGTAATTGTACATCATGAGAAATGTGTAAAATTAAAACTTTATACTTAATTCGAACCTATTTACTTCTGCCATAGTCATCGTTGATAGCTGGAATTTTTAAACCACTAGCAGAATAGGTGTCCAAAAATATACGAAACTATTTTAGGGGTTGCAAGCCCAAAGAATGATGGGAGCCCATTTAGGCCATCGCAGTATTTTAACGTGGGTTCTGAAGGGCATCCTTGATTAATTTGGCCCACATACATAAGACACTAAAGAATTGAGAAAAAAGAACCCGTGATAGGAAATTTGGGGTTTGCACAATAAGAGAAGGAGCCAATTTTGGCCAAGTCATTATTTTTAATTTGGTATTGCAGGGCATACCTGCCAAATTTGGTCCTGATCCGCAGAACGGTGTAGAATTGATATATACGTACCAGTTTGATTAATTTGGTGATTTTAGGTCCAATGAGGGCCGGAGTCCATTTTTGAGTTCACAGTATTTTACGCTTGGTACTGAAGGGCATCCGTTACAAAATTGGTTCACATCCATTAAAAAGTGTATAATTGAGACACACAAGCACGTTTTAGGAAATGCGAGGTGTTAAGCCCAATGAAGGCCGGAGTCCATTTTGATCTACTAAATATTTTAATTTAGGTACTGAAGGCGATTCCAAATTTGGTACACATCCTTCAAACACTGTTCAATTGAGATACACGGCTCCATTTTAGGAATTATTTTTTATAACTAAATGAGGCCGGAGACCATTTTGGCCAGCGAATTATTTTATGTTTGGTACTGAAGGCCATTTCTGCCAGATTTGGTTAAGATCGATAGAATGTTGTAGAATTTAGATATGAGAGGTTTAGGGGTGTTAGGGCTTAGAGGAAGGCCGGGGCCCATTATGGTGTACAAAGTATTTTAAGTTTGGTACTGAAGGACATAAAACGGAAGGTGGGATCACGATTCCTAAGTTGTAGACAAGAGTATACTACAGGAAGCAAGGTAGGGATGTGCTCCTGTTACACTTATTACATCAAAGTCATTAATTGGCATTAAGTATACACTGATGGTGTAAATTTAACTTTTCAGTCTAAACCCTGCAGTTGGAAACTCATTTACATATTTTAATAGAAAAAGAACGAGATTGAGATATAATATTAAATGTATTTTTTTAGAAAAACTTAAAAATTCTAATCAAAATTGCTATAACATGTCTATTAGGTGAGGGTGATAAATATTTTTTTTTACATATTTACAACAAATTATTTTCTTATGCTTGCTATTTTTTTTCTGTGTTCAATAAATCAGTCGTTGAGTACCCAAAATCACATATCTTAAAGATCACATTTTTGTATATATTTATGTAAATAATAATTTTTTCAACTAAAGTTATTATTTATTGTTTGTCCAAAATAATTTTTTTCTGATATAATTTTACTGGAAAACAGCCATTATGTCAAGCCGCAGGTGAAACCAGAAACTAAATATTAGATGTTTCATTTTTTATTTATTACTGCTATGAGACGGCCGCAGGTTACAGCTGTGCTATGGCCAAGAAGGTCATCCAACAAATGGGTGTACGTTTCACATCACTGCGGTAGAAATGGCTGGCCACGACATGTTCATCGGCCCATGCCGCAAACCGCTACAACAAGTAAGCTTTCGATAGGAAGGCNCATGTTCATCGGCCCATGCCGCAAACCGCTACAAGTAAGCTTTCGATAGGAAGGCAATCAAGAAAACAAATAACTTTACCGCGTAGTGAAATAAAATATCCGCTGTAAAACTTGCCCCAAATGGCGGAAAAAGCTGTCTTATCCTAAGATGAAAAAGGATGCAAAATAAGAAAAATACCCAGGAAACTACACGCAGTGTGGCGAGAATACAAGCGGAAATATACAGGATGATTATAAAAAATACCCCAACTTTGAAGGTCTATAATATCATAACCAAACAACCTAAAAACCTGACTGACAAATCANAAGAAAACAAATAACTTTACCGCGTAGTGAAATAAAATATCCGCTGTAAAACTTGCCCCAAATGGCGGAAAAAGCTATCTTATCCTAAGATGAAAAAGGATGCAAAATAAGAAAAATACCCAGGAAACTACACGCAGTATGGCGATAAATCAAGCGGAAATATACAGAAATATTATAAAAAATACCCCAACTTTGAAGGTCTATAATATCATAACCAAACAACCTAAAAACCTGACTGACAAATCAAATGTGCCGTAGAACCGTGAAGTTTGTCAACCATACATTCATAAATGTTCAATGTGACCACCATGAGCGGGCCGAACGACATCTACGCGATAATCAAACTCGTTCCACGCTCTTATCAGCATGTCCGGTGTTACGGTTTGGATGGCGTTCTTAACTCTCGGTTTGAGATGGTAAGGGGGAAGCGAGACCGCATTCGACACGTCAATGTGAAGGGGACGGTCTGGTGTTTCCTTTATGTGCCCAGAACGAGGTAGACGATGCCTTCATGTCTAAGCTGGTTTTTGCGATGAAGTGACGTTCCATGCAAATAGTAAGGGGAACCAGCACGAATTGCCGGCTAACATTGACGACCTCAAAACGAGAATTACGGACGCCATCCAAACCGTAACACCGGACATGCTGACAAGAGTGTGGAACGAGTTTTATTATCGCGTGGATGTCGTTCGGGCTGCTCGTGGTGGTCACATTGAACATATATGAAGACATGGTGAACAAACTTCACAGTTCCGCGGTTTATTTGATTGGTCAATAAAGGTTGTACGTAGTTTTTTTTTTATATTATAGACCTTCAAAGTTGGGGAATTCTTTTATACCCCTCTGTATAACACTACATAGTATAAAAGGAAGACCCTGTCTGTCTGTCTGTCTGCATGACTGCGCTAATTGCGAGAACCACTGAACGGATTTGGATTTGGGTTTTATTGTCATGATCTGCATTTATCGAGGAAGGTTTGTGTAGTAAAAATGCCCTAGCTATTACAGTAGCTGAGTATTAACGGTATTAGTGAATAAAGTAGGGAAAAAAGTTTTCCACCAGCGTTTTCTCATGGAATACGCTGCCAAATCCGTTAGAGATATAACCAAATCATGTACGAAAGAATTCTGTAAAATTAAATGATCTTAAAAAAAGTCAAAAACATATACCAATCTTTAATAGATAAGTGGTAATAAGCGTATTTATAATTTAAATCATGCAGTAAAAACAAACGATAAATCACTGTATTTTCTAAACATAAAAAAACTTAAACTTTATCAAAATAAATTAATTTATAGTGAAAACTGTTTAATGAAGATAAAAATGTCCTTTACAGNAAAAAACTTAAACTTTATCAAAATAAATTAATTTATAGTGAAAACTGTTTAATGAAGATAAAAATGTCCTTTACAGAATACATTGCAAATACTTTAACATTAATAACACGTTTTGTGAAAAAATAATTTATAAAATCGATTGCATTTATTAGAGACAAATGAATGATAACAAGAAAGAGAATCTAGGTTGACTAATAACCGAAAATGGAATATTTTGCAAAGTAAAAGGGAGACTGCTGCTGNTAACAAGAAAGAGAATCTAGGTTGACTAATAACCGAAAATGGAATATTTTGCAAAGTAAAAGGGAGACTGCTGCTGAACGTTAAAAAATTTAATGAATTAGTGCTAGAAAAATTCAATGCGCAAACACAAGTCTATTACTCAGTAGATACAGTACTCGGCAGTGAAGAAACTGTGCACCACACCACATAATATCTTAATTGATTGAATTCTTCTGGCATGTCACCACAAAAACTGTTTTTAAAAGTTGGAGCTCCCATAATTTTATTGCGAAATATAGAACCAATGAAATTATGCAAAGGGATTCGATTACAAATAAAAAATTTAAAATGTTATGTCATTGAAGGTACTAATCTAACTGGCTGCGGTACTGGATAAACTGATTTAATACCTAGAATATAAATGATTCCCTCGCATTGGTGTAGCATATTTTCCACACGGACAACTATACGTAGTGTAACGGTTGGGTCCCGGTGTGAAATGCCTAACTAAATATTTACCTAAGAAAGTAGCCACAGAGTTCATTAACACCAGGCCGGAACCAAATTCAGCAACTACAGACCAATGGTGCAAAGACGCCACAGAAGTGCTGGAATATCAAAACGGCAGACTGAGAGTGATTGCAGTAATCAGGGGAAAATAAAGCACATGACGCTCGGCAACAGTGGATCCGCTGAGCTAGTGCTGATCTAAGGGCATTTTACCCAAGAAGAGCAGTCAACCTGGAGGAAAACGCCACCGACGCACAAGGGGAACCAATCAAATCACAGTACGTCAATAGTCACGTGGTGGGGCGAGAAGAGTGATATAGGCGTCTACGGCCGAGAGGGGTCGTCGTCGTCTCCTTCGAACTTCAGCCGTGACACCAGCTGTTCCTGGGGGCAGCATCCATCAGCGGTTCCGGGTGCGAAGCTAGGGTGAGTTCCTTTGTTATTATGTGATCCTCCTTCTTAACTAATACCTTTCATTAAGTCCTTCCCTCAACATTACCGTTTGACTTAAATTTTTAATCGGAAATCATTGTATACTCTTCTAAATTTAGAACAAGTAAAGACTTTATTAATAATCTCTACAATCCTTTACATTTCTGAGCTTACACTGTTTTCCTTAAACTTAACTTATCATAAGAGTGTTTGAGCCACCAAGGCTCATAACAAATGGTGAAGGCGCCTTCTGAGCCCTATCAATCGACTAGCAAGCGAGTCAAACCCACCTCCTATATCCCCCACCCATCCAACCTCTTCGGATCCCCAGCCACCTCTCTACTAGTTTCTCCTCACCCATTAATAAAGAGCATGGTACCCACCTATCTTTCTCCTGTAGCATTTTCTCATAATGCATGTAATAATTTTTAATTCTTTCCTGCCGAAAGGGTTTTTACGGTGTCTGTGCCAGTTTTTCCCTTTCTCTTCTAGATGTAGTTAGTTAACTATAAGTACATTAGGGAGGTTTTTCATGGCCTAACTCGGCCATGGGAAACCCAATCCCTCTTTGCCGCGATGCACGTCTCCTTGCATGTTTTTCCTTTCCTTGTAAGCGTAAGTGGCTAGCCCTGAGACGCAATAATCCCGTTCCTACCGCGGACTAATATACAACACTTAGTTTAAGAGTAGGTTAAAAAAAAAACTCTTCGGATCACTAATTTATTAACATTTTCTGCAGTATACTTCCTGCACTAACAATAATCTGGCTATATTATTTGCATGTGCTTGGTGATAAACTGCTTATTCTGCTTCAATATAATTTTACGGAATTGAATGTCTCACATAACCTATGGAACATGGTCACACATAATTAAATGGCTAGTTCTCCAAAACGGCCCATCTCCACTAAAAGGAATTTTTGACATTGTAATAGCTAATCCGAGAGCACGAGATACCGACGCAAACGTGATTAGTGATACACAATGTGAAAATATACCAGGAAGTTATATGCCCTGTACAAGATCGTATTTTAAGAGTTTACAATCCATACAAATGGATAACCAAGAGTTTCAATTTGCAACGGATACCGAAGGATACGAAATACCGGGTCAACATATTGGTGAAAGAAGAAATCAAAGTATAGATACACCATTCCTACAGGAACATTCGCATGCAACACAACCCATAACTTCTGTTTTTGTAATCAAATACACAAACACACGCAAACATTTTGGAAGTACCAAAATTTAACTTAGTAATCCAACAACCCTTTCCGGTGGACACATTTCATGGCAGTCAGGACGAAGACGTTTCGGAATTCTTAAAGCAATTTGAAATAAGGGCGGAAATCCACCAGTGGGACGAGGAAACGAAAATTAAAAGCGTACCCATATATCAAGTTAGCGCACCTTAAAGGGTGAATGAAAACATTTTAAATGAAACAGAGCCACATCTACTTACATGGGAAGGTGTTACGCATCACCTTATTAATATTTTTGCCACTGACGAAACCAGTGCAAAATATAATAGACAAGTGTACAGGAAGCGACAGGAGCCTAATGAACCCGTGACCGTTCTTGTACAAGAAATTATTTTTCTGGCGAATAAGGTTAAACACAACATGTCTGAGGCGGAAATCATAGAAATTCTCTGGAATTCGTTAACTCCGACAGTAGTTGACAAACTTATAGTCATGAACAATAACACATTAGCAGAAATGGAAAATAATATGAGTCATATTGAAGCCGGTATTTACAAGTATAAACAAAATCTACAACTACATACACAAAATTCAACCATTTTCATGGAAGAACAATTTAAAGAACTAAAAGAGGAAATTGGTAAACTATCAGTGTCCCGAGATAACACAAAAGTATACTAAACACGCAGACTCCGACAACAGGCGGTTAACACAGGATGGTTCGAAAGGGCAACAAATTTCAGTCGAAACAGAAACTTTCACACATACAGAACAACCGCAAGAGACGCACCTCCAATATTTCAAGTGCCACCGTACCCGTTCCACAGCCTAGCAACACCATACCCATACTTTTTTCCCACAACAGCCAATGCACAGACAATACCCTACGTCTAACACACACACATTTCAAAATTCATAAAACGAGCAGTACAGGATGTAGTTATGCCCCATACACCCTGCACGCTTAAACCCACAAAGGGGGACCAGAAAATAAACACGTTTGCACTAATGGCCAGCAAATATTGTACACCTAGTACAAATTGCTACTCCGTCAGACCACAACATACGCCTTTCATACAGACGCCGGCAGATGATAGATATGAAAGGAAATATAACAAAACCACACAACCGTGCAGAATTCAATTCGGAACACGGAATAATTTCCGACAACATAACAGCCACAGAACAGAGCAGGAAAAAACATGTATCTAACAAAGCAAATAATGCATACAAAACATATCGTGAAGTGACACAACGTTCTACTCAGAATATTGAAAATAGGACATTAAAAAATAGTAGCCTAAGGTACCAACAGCAAACACACGAAAAAGCTCAAGGTAAAAATGTAGTGCAGAAACAAGCAGCAATAAAATACGGACCACAAAAAGAATTCGCACATACATTTGCGTATGTTTATATGAGGGACATCATTTTGAAACATGCCCAATGTTTCCCAGTAAAAATATATAGTGGCAAAAAGATGTTTCCCATAGGTTCAAATGTTTTCAACGGAAACACCCGGTAACCAAACCGAACAGATCACGCAATGGCGGTGCGAAGGGACACGAAACACACCGAATTTTTAGCGAACAGAAGTTACAGAAATTAGGTGTGAAGGAAATAAACAAAGAGGTTCTGCAAGGAGAAAGTAAAAACACCAATAAAAATAATGAGAATTTCAGATAATGTCGTCAACACATCGAAAACTATCCCACACACAAAATACAGCACCTTTTTAACTTTAATTGGTAGAGGATGTTCAAAGTCATGTACAGCCGCAACCATGGTAGGAAGTAACCAACTGAAAACAATCACACAACCTCTTAAAATAGTGGCAGCAACGAATTAATTATTATTATCACCTCAACACTGCGTCAGTCTAAAATTTCACATTTAAAGACACACACACACGCATGAGTTTATAGTGATTGAAAACCTTAAATACAACGCAATAATAGGGTGCGATTTCATTAGGAAACACCGTCTAATACCAGATTTGTATGCACAGGTAGCAACACTAATGCATACGCATGATAAAATCATTGCAGTACCATTTATACCAGATCAAAATTACCCATTGCCCAAGACGGAAGATGTTTTGCAAATATTACAAAACACAAAGTACATTATACTTATACCAATTAAACAAATACGCATGTAAAATACTATTTTTATACAAATTAAAAGACATGATTGTTGATGATGGTTATTAATAAACCGCATTGTTGGAAGTACACTTAAACGTTTTCAAAGAATGTCACAGTTAACTATAGTAACATTTTTGGGAAGAAAGTAATAAGACAAAGTCATAATTCTTGAAAGGGTGTACATGCAGAGCAGTACAATTTTAGAAAAATTAACTATCTATGTGTTCTATTTATTTGAAGAAAAATTTTTTAATGTTCAGTTATAATTAGTTTAAAACTTAAAATACTTTACTAAAACCGGTTCAGCGAAAGAAACTTTGTGAAAAGATGACACAGACAAAAAAAAAGGCAGAGAGGCTGGAAGAAGAGTTTTAAGTATTCCTTACCTGAGCATGTAGTTTACAGAACCAGATAACAGATATGTTGATATGCACATAAAATAATGATGTTAAAAAATGTACCATAACGTCCCCTACTTTTAGAAAATCTGTATTTAAGCATTTGATACACAAGTATACAGAAACATGATATAAATACGAAAGAACGTTCATTTGAAGAATGAATTACTTCCAAGGAAACGATAGAAAGTATTTAAACTAATATCTAAAAATAAATTCAGATATAATTACATTTTACAAAAATAAACACAATTTCTACTTTTGAATGTTAAATTACCAAGTCTGCTATAACTGACCAATCGTTATATAGCTCCTGTGAAAATATAGTTCATTCTTTAATAAACTGTTACGCCATTGTCAATATTACGATCTTTATTTTTTTTTATGCAGGGGCCACAGTGTTTTAGTGGTTATGCTATTATCTTTTCACCTAGGCGAAACGGGTTCGATTCCCGGCGGGGTAGCTCCCGGATTTCCGCATAGTTGGCGGGTTTTCTTGGGGATCTCCAGTTTCCCCCACCCTTTCATTCCGGTGTTGCTCCATACTCAACTCGCTTCACCCTCACCGGCTCTTAAAACCTCGATGTTAAGAGCCGCCCAAATATCTTCATTCACTCACTCATTTTATGCCGGGAGGTTATAAGGAGACAATTAATATAATGGGCAAAGAATTGTCATACACGTATTATGAAACTGACTGGCGTTTACCTGCGGGATATAAAAAATACTTCTCTCAAAACATGAATTCTGGACTGAACGCATGACCTATCAAATGTGAATCAATTATGAATAAACCACAATACGCGTGCAAAGCTTTTAATTATTTAAGGAAAAAAAACAGAAATAAAAAAAAATCACCATTTTTTTTATTGCGCGCTCGCGAAATTACACAAACATTACAACAGTAAAATAAATATTTGAATATTTTGTGATGGCACAAAATGGCTTACTTTATTTAGGCTGGGGTAAATGTAACAGGCTAATTAACTTTTGATATTGTAGCTCACTGAACTGACTACACATAAAATACATACTCTTTCAATCCAGTTTGAAAGGATCTAGATTTACCTTCAATTACAGCAAATATACGAACTTAAAATTGTTGGCTGAATTTAAGGGAATAAGATCAATGCTGATGCAAAACTGTACAGAGTTTTAGTATAGGTTTAACGTGAAGGTTATTGACGGTGTAACGAGTTTAAAAATTGCCTTTTACAAGATAGTATCAACAGGCTTATTTTCAGTGATTGTCAAACGTAATATTTAATTATTTGCACTTTTGTTGTATGTTACAGCTATTGCATTAATGACTTTATTTGTTACTTAATTTAAATGGTAAATTCATTTTTCAATCAGAAATTATATATATATATATATATATATATATCATGTGATCGTATTTGAAAGTATTTCGTAAAACAATGAAAAGTGGTTTGTGAACAGACGCCACAGGCCCAAGCGCAGTTTCTTGTTGGTTGTGATGGTGACACATGGCTTGCATTTTAATTTCTGGCATAGCTCTCTCGTGATTAGCGCTACTTTTTAAAATTACTTTTGAGAATATAAGTTTAAGGAATTTTTGGCCAAATATTGTTTGTTTTTTTTTTTCGCCAGGCAGTACGCCGACACTGTGAGTTTTTCCAGGTAGGTTTTTATTTGAATTTCATACTAATGCCACCGAGTCTGTGATTTCATACATACTTCCCGATATAGACGAAGATGTGCCGCGTTTCGTGTTAAGAAACCAGTCTGTACGGGCTACAAACGTGGGCAATAGTTTAATTTCAAGCGTGCACTACCGCGTTGTGTAATGGTACACCAAGGATTGTATGTGATGTACCTTAGGCCCTAGGGCCTAGATGGGGAAAACTCTGGAGAATACTTGGCATTAAGTGGAATGCCGACTGAGCCCAGCAGGTACGAAATCTTACAGGTGCTACTCTAGAACTAAACTTTCGGTAACCTCATTAAATTATCCTACCGCAGAGATGACATAAATTAATTTTTGTAATTTAATTACTTTTTTTATAAATTGTTATATTGTGCTGACAATAACAGGGTTTATAATATGATTATGTACGGAGCCCTGTTGTTTAGATCCGCAAGCTCTACCGACGCTAGTTTTGCAAAAAAAAAAAAAAAAAACCTTTATTAAATTTTATTTCAAGAATGTTAAGAAACTTTACGACAAATAAACTAAATTTAATTAACATAAGTACAGTCACGATAGCAGCTACTGTTACCAATGGCCCCACAGGTTAACGATCACACTATCTGATTTTGAAGCTTTCACTGTTTCTAAAAATAATTTCACACATGTCCATTTTTTTTTCAAACCAATGGCGTCAGAATTAATCTTTTCTCCATTTCGGTCCATTTCACTTATGTATATGTGGTGATCTGATTACTGTAGTTTGTGGTGGTTTTGAAGTGTTCCTTCCCAATATCCATGCCTATCTTTTCAGTCGACGTACCACATCTGGAGCCTGTGTTCATGATAAATCTACAAATGGTAAGAAGGTTAAAATTGTGTTGTAAATTTGCTACAAATTATCCTGTCCCCGATGAGCCGGGCATTCAAAAACTCCCAGTGTGAGTAGTGTCAATCTTGCAGTTCAATACAAGATAATGTCTTATACAAATATTCGTCCTACACATTACACGTTACATAAAAAAATTTGGCAGCTACAAAGTGGAGCCTATAAATCTATTTATCACACTTACATATCCTTGTTTTACATAATATTATCACATTAAAAATCTCGCACCTCCGATGTGGGGCGATCTGCATTTTACATGTCCATAATGCCTTACATGAAAAGTGACGCAGCAATTGGGGCCCAGAAAAGAGTTATTCATTCACTACCCTAACACTTGAGAACACTAATTGGTGATGAGGCAGCAACGCTAATAATACAACCCCAGGAATATAACACCTATAAATTATAGAATTTTTTAATACGTAACAGAAATGGAAAGTGTAACACATGCAACTAATTTGTCAGGGGGAGAGGCCACAGACATTGTCAACACTAAATCACCACCCGAAGTAAGGAACACACTTACAGAGCAAGTACAAACCCCACATATTTGTACCCATACAGTAAGTCTGCTTGCTGAAGGAAAAACCGAAGGAATCTGCTGCTGAACATGATAGGGGAAATAAAGAACATATTAAGGGTCTTCAAAAACATTTGCAAGAATAGAATAGCAGTATTCAGCAACAAATAGCACAGCTAGCAGACTGCATGAACCACAAAATATCCAAGATACAAACAGAGATAAACACCATGTGGAAAGAAATGGCAACTACCCGGGTAGATCTGGAACAGATTAAGGAGAAATATGCTGTTCAGGTTAGTGCGGTGGAACAGCTCATCAATTTTCTGGATAACAGATCTACCACTGAAATAAACTCTGATTAGGAAAACGAACTTGCTAGAAACCAACTAGATTCGTTCCGCATTCACATCGAACACAGAATCACTGAAGTCGTGCAGGCACTGGGATTTCTACGGACCACCACCATGTCAAGAGTTCATGAATTCGGTTAAAACCATGGTCGCCTTGGGACAACTACTGTGGTGTACAATGTATCCTTCACAGCGGTCGCCATGGCGTAGCTAGGTTGATAAAAGCAGATAGAGAGACCATGATCCAGTAGGTTACTCACCAATTCAATACTGGACCAAAGGACCTGTGAGCAGCCATTTCAGCAAGAACAATCTCCTCTCTAAGGTGTACAGAAGTCGGGCCGCCCTACTAGAGTACCTCGGCTCACAGCACATCTGAAGATTCAATGAATAACGTGGCTGTGTTGGAGCAGGTTCTACGGCGCGCACATCCCCCTTGACGATGCCCTAAGTTGTGTTTGAGAGGATCGAGGTCGAGTGACCTCGGTGGCCTGGCAAACAAACTCAAGACGATGGAGTGTTCATCCAACCATTCGGTAACAATTTGGAAACGGTGGGCTGGCGCATTGTCCTGCTGTAGGTACATGTCTCCTACAGGGTGCTTTAGGCACATAAATGGGTCCACATGATCCACCAGCCCTGTATAGTTCGCCTGCGAGGTACGACGTAACATGTACCAGGGGACACATTTCATCTCACATAAACAGTCACCATCTGATTAATACACCCCCCACCGACCTGAAATGTATCCAGCTTACACAGGGGATCCAACGCTTCATGTGCTTGGCAAGGTACTCATTGCCTATCATTGGTGTGTACCAACGTGTGCCTCGTCTCATCTGTCCAGCCGAACTTTACCATGCTTCGGTGGTCCAATGATGGTGTTCTCGCAGCCACGTTATTAATTTAATCTTCAGACGTGCGGTGAGCAGAGGTACCCCAGTGGGGTGGCCCAACTTTTGTACACCTTAGAGTGGAGATGGTTTTTGCTAATGTGGCTGCTCACAGGTCCTTAGGTTCAGTGTTGAATTGGCGAGTGATCTGCTGCACCCTGATCTGTCTACCTGCTGTTACCAACCTAGCTAGCCGATGGCGACCCCTGTCAATGATAAGTTGTACACCAAAGTAGTTGCCCCAAGGCAACGATGGTTTTAACCGATTTCATGAACTCACAGTACACCCTTGACATGATGATCCGTGGAAATCCCAGTGTCAGCGCGACTTCAGAGATGGAGTTCCACAAAATTCTGACCAGGATCAAATGCGCTGAGAGCATAACTTAGCTTCATTCTGCGCTCTAGTGTTGCACAGACTGTCAGTATACTGTCCGATCTCCCAGCAATGCGTTACTGGGCACAAAGTATACTATTCGATGGAGCGACCATAGCGCCATTTCACCAACATGTCAGGTGCGTCTAATTCTACTTCTCGTCAGTGATTTGCTTATTAATGTTCCATTAAGTGCCACTCAATACATTATGTCTTAACTGATTTTACGAAAAATCTTTTGTTACACGGTGAATCAATATAGGGCTTTCAAATTTCTTCAATTTTCCTATTTAAATTTCCAGAATTCACTATACGTACACCTCTTTCATGCAAGTGAAATTTCCCAGTAGTATGCTATAGGTACAAGCGAATGCATAGACTCCTGAACACCATTCAAGTGTTTTCTGTCATAACGATCCAATGGAGAGAAATTTGAGCGTTCTATAGGGCCATAATCATAAGTCACAGTCAACTGTATAATTATCTGAAGACAGTCAGTTGGGACTGCTCAAACGGCCCGCTCAAAGCTCCAACTCTTGAACAACTTAGGAATGCGCTGGAGCGCCGTTTGCGTGCCAGTCCTACACGATCAACACAAAAAGTCTAATATATGCAGAACTGCAGAGATATATAAAAAAATCCTAGAAAGTTTAACGCGGTAACAACAGCAGTATTTTAGCATATGTCTGTTCAGTTACAGGCCTAGCTGCCGACTTTGTATATTATTTTTAAGGTCCGATGGCCTTTGACCACATACACTGAAGAGCCAAAAAAAACTGATACACCTGCCCAATATCGCGTAGGCCGCACCCTCCCCCCTCCCATGAACCAAGACGACGTGGCATGGACTCGACTAATGTCCGAAGGTATGTAGGAGGCAATTCATACCATGAATGCTGCAGCGCAGTCCACAAATCCAATCTGCGCCAATTTCAGAAAGAGTTGCGAGTCTGTCACGTTTAATGATTCTCGTGTCAGTCGTCGTTTGTCCCGTTCTTTCACAACCTTTTTCCGGCAGCAGCGATGTCGAAGATGTGATGCTTTATCGGATTTCCTATATTTACAGTACACACGTTAAATGGTCGTGCACGAACATCCAAATGTTATCGGTACCTCGGAGATGCTATGTCCCATCTCTCGTGCGCCAACTATAACACCACGTTCAAACTCACTTAAATCTTGATAACCTGCCATTGTAGCAGCAGTTACCAATCTAGCTGCCGACCGCATCGCGTTACTCTGATTGGTTCCATACCTCTGTTATTTGCATACGCACGCTTATACAAGTTTTTTTTTTTTTTTTTTTTTTTTTTTTTTTTTTTTTTTTTTTGGCCCTTCAGTGTATTTTACCTTTCCTTTACCCTAAGAAATGGCCTGCTGCATATCAAACCTCCAGGGTCGTCTGCACGTTTTTTTTCTGTGCACCATTATAAAATTACTTATTTTTCAATGTTCCCGGCTTATTGCGTAGAAATTATCTGATTTGATGAAAACTTTCCTTAGTTCATGTGGTTTCACAATTTTTATAATATCGTGTCGCTGTAATTGGTTTTTTTACAGTGTTTTATAATCAGAACGGCCAAACAGTTAAGTGTACAGCCTGACCGGTGATATTTAGTATATTTGAGACCCATAGTTGCGGAAACGCTAAGAACAACTCAGGCACGCATGTTAGATGCTTCATCACTTCTACGCACAACGCACTGAACTCACGCAGTCTTTTCTTTGGCGACGGGACTAATACGGGACTATCGGCGCTACATATATATTGTGGCTAATTAGTAATGATAAATTGTGTAGCAAGTACACTGCTAAATTTGATGGCTTTTCTTTCCTTCAAATAAATTTGTGGTAACTAGTTACCAATCTTAGTTTTGTAAAACTACAAATAAATGAGAGAAAATCTTACATATAACTATGTAATGCGTACAACTGAAATTGAATTCTAACAATTAAGTACTGCAGACTTCAAATGTATTATAAATTTGGAAATACGTAAACGATCTTATAAGTTTAATAAAACTATGTGTTGTAAATATGCAATATTTACTTGAATGGATAAAATAAAAAAACTCTTCTTCAGTTTTTACTCAAGATTTTTTTATAAAACGTACAAATTTTTTTTACCGTACTGCCAAATAAATGAGGGCCGTGGTATCCGCGCAACTAGGTTAACGGCCTTCCGTTACCCTGGGTTCGATTCCCTGACGGGTAACACCCGGATTTTCTCATGTGGGAATCTTGACTGACGTTGCTGTTATCAAGAGCGTTTTTCTCGGAGTGCTCCCCTTCTCGACCCTTGCATTAATTCGTCACTTCAGCAGGCCTCACTCCGGGTCACCCGAGTGGGATTACAGGCTCTTGCGTCTCCCGTCTTGTCAGTCCGTCTCTCGGTGTGTTACCTCGGCTCTTCTATGTACTGTAATCTCCTGAGCAACTGGTTTCAGCCAGGAGTCAACTTTTCAAAAAATGGTATGAGTGACTCACGCACGTCGAGTGCTTCTCATCTGCTGGACTACCCGTCATTGGTACTATGGTTATAGTCGTTTCCACGTCCGGATGTTCTCTCTAACATATTTATCTTTGTCAATTTATTAAAAACTAGCTGACCCGACGGACTTCGTACCGCCTAACAGTCAATGAATGTCGTGTTAACTTTTAGTTTAGCTTTATTTAGAATTTTATTAAAGTAAAATGAAATTAATACTCAAAATTTATTAAGTTCAATAGTTTGTTAGGATTATATATATAAAGAAAATAAAAAATCAATAAAAGTACAAAAATCAAGTATTTCAATGGCGTGTCAGCTGTATTTTGCTGCATGGATTGTACTCGCGTTAGACTTTCTTCAGTGAAGCACCTTGTGATATACGACATTTTTCGTTTTGTTATCAGGCGCAAGAACAAATAAAGCCGATGGTTTGCTGACGCGTGAACATGCCACGTATAATTGACCATGAGAAAAAACATGCATTTTCTAGATTCAGACCACAAACACTCAAGGATTGGCCTTGAGATTTGTTAATCGTCATGGCGAATGCAAGACGAATCGAAAATTGAAGTCGTTTAAACTCAAAGGGCATATCGGTTGAGATCATAGGAATCCTCGGAGTGAGAACTTCCTCTGAGTCATCAGTTTTCTTATCACCAAACGCGTTCCATTGCATAGTTTTGGTTTGTTGATATTTCAAAGCACTATTACTACCGAGCCAATCTTCAGTTGTAAATTGTGCGGTTGTAAGCCAGGCACATCCAAGGAGTTTAAAAATTCAGTTGGATAATTGGTGTCTTCGTCTTTGTTTATTACACAGCCAATAGATTTAAATGAATGCAGATTACCAACGATTCGATTCTGAATTACTATATTTAAGTCATCCACATCTTTGTTCTTAGCCGCCAAAATTGCTCTCTCACTCAACCATTTGTTATTTTTGTGATTAGCAATGATGTTCGGGAACACTTTCTTGATGAGCTCGTCTTTCGATGAGATGAAATTGCAAAAATTCGGAGGAAATGAAATCAATCCGCTCGATTCGTCGACAGGAACACGGCCATTACCGATAGTCAGCAATTGCTTGGAGAAATCTCCAGCAGATGGATCGTTCAGCAATGCAACTCTCATGTTTGCTGCCAGCTGAAGTTTCTTCACATAGCGCCACAGATTTGATGATTTGAGGCAAGCGTTTATTTCATCGGCAGCAGTCGATCTTGGAATGACTGGCAGTGTTTGGCGGAAGTCGCCAGACAGTAAAATCATTGCGCCTCCAAAACATCTCGAGTCATTGCGCAGATCTTTCAATGTTCGGTCAAGTGCTTCTAATGCGCGTTTGTGCGCCATTGTGCATTCGTCCCAGATGATGATTTTAGATGCTACTAAAACCTTGGCCATTGCGGAGAGTTTGGCAATGTTACATGTCGGTTGTTCAGTAGTTTGAAGGTTTAACGGCAGTTTAAACGCTGAATGAGCCGTACGGCATCCTTCTAACAATGTGGCCGCTATTCCAGAAGAAGCAACTGCTACCGCAATGTCGGATCTCGCTCGAACAGTGGCCAAAATCAATGACATGAGGAATGTCTTCCCAGTTCCACTGGGGGCATCCAGGAAAAATAAGCCACCATTTCCCTCATCAATTGCCTTGATTAATGTTTCATACCCTTCCTTCTGTTGGGGGTTCAACAGGGGCACATTCGTTTGAACTGATTGGTCTAATTCATGTCGATCATATTCACGTTCTCGTTCTAATTCTCGATTAAATGCGTCATTCATTCCTCGATCTGGCGCTGGCATTCCTAACCTGACTAACAAACTGCCGCACATGAGGTAACACATGTCTTCGATCAAGAGCAAAGCCTGGTTATGCATCTCATCATTCACCTCAAGATCGGGATTTCTTGAACTGACACGAATTCTATGTAAAATGTCTTCTGATATGTCATCTTTGTATTTGTTCCACAGGTCACATGGATTCGATGGGAAGCATGTCGAAATGATGATAGCAAATAATGTGCGTATCTGATTTGGAGTTGCGAAATAATTGCTTCAGCGATTGTCGTGTCCCAATGAGTATCATTTTCCAGCAAATTGAGCTCTTGACATGCAGCACGAAATGTTGGGCACACTATACCATTAACAGTTCGTAGTTATTGAAATGATGTTGGCCCACGAACATTCACCAGCCACAACTGCAAATAGAAACATTCATCATTCTTCGGATGAACTGTGTAAATACGACCAAAAGTATCAGTAGAACGCAAATCCGGATGACCAGGAACCGCATCGCCTTGCTTCCGACGTTGAAATTTCTTCGATGAAGCGTTCCAAGTGTAATAATGTGGCATCACTGAGTAAAGCAACGTTCGTGCAAACGGATTGCTTTGGCAAATCTCAAAGAATCTGCTCAATGTTGTCACTGGAGAACCTTCAGCAAGTTGAGCAACATTCAACGCGGTGAAATAAACTCTTTGACCATTCTTCAGATGCACCAACAAATGTACAACAGTGGGATGACGTTCGTGAATAGGTAATGAGAATATACGCCAAATCGCCTCATTGCAGTTCACATATCGACCAACTGGATAGCGCGTAATTTCGTCGTTGGTATTGGAAGTTTGTATGCCAAAAACCGCCATATCGCTGCCTTTCATGATATATTTGCAGATGTATTTGATGGACTTCACCGAATTGCAATACTCAACGTTGCAATGCGACTTGAATGTTTTGGAAAGAAGTGTCGAATATGGAACAATCCAACTGTTGTCGACCACGAAATCGTTTCCTTTCACTTTCCTTGTGATAGTTTGACCGTTATCATCGGGTGATTGATGCCGATACTGTGGATACCCATCGTTGCCAGTGATGGTCTCCGCCGACAATTTTCGTGGATAACATTTGAAACACTTGCCGTTTACCATGCACGGTGATTGGGGGTTAATGGCGCCACACGGTCCATGAATCATATTCGTAATTACAACATCATGTAGGTCTGGATCGGTTTCAGGATCAGGAATCTCGGCACATATGATATCTCCTTTTTGATCTGGTTGAATTCTTTCAACTAACCAAATGAGAATGTGTTTATGCCGCAAGCCTCTTTTTTGCCATTCGATTGAATACATCCAGCATCGAGTATTCCCAAAGACGCGTTGCTTAACAATGTAGTTCATCAGCGACCGGATATTTTGCTTGAAGACATGCGCGGTGATGTGCCGATCACTTCATGTTTGTCCGGGAAGCAGCATCTCAACAATTTATATCCATTTCAGATTACACGTAAAGGTAATAAATAGATCTGGCCGACCGTAATGACGAACATATGGCATTGCATTTTGCGCGTATTCATGCATATGACGCGGGCTACCTGTGTACGTCGCCGGTAGAATAGTCAATCGACCAAGATTAGCTGCATCTCCTTCGGTGCTTATTGCATCGCGTAAATGGATATACTCCTCTGAACGCAGTTTGGCTTGGTTCAACATAATGAAAGTTAGGCGCTTTGTTTCGATTTTGACGTACATATCGACGCAATATTGCCGTAGCAATCGACTAAATCGCAGCAAATAGTGGTCAGCATTTTGACGAATCATCAAATGATATGCGTAATAATTCATCGAGCTAACCTTTTTGGTAGTTTCCTGACCTGTAATAAAAACAGTTAAATTAGTATCTTTGAAGAAAAGCTCATGTCCGTATTCTCTGAAGGGGTGGACAGAACCATGTGATTACTAAATCCCCTAAGCTCCTTTTAGCATATTTAAAAGGGGTTAAGATAAATTATTTAAGATTGTTTGCCAGCCCATTTTGAAATGAAACTATGATATTGATACTCACCATTCAATGGATTTATCATCTTGATATTAAAGTGATATCCATCGTCTCCTTGTCAAAACATCAGCGGGTATTGCAACGTGTGATATGAACGGTGTATTTAATATATTGTTTGTAGTTGCCCAGGATCGCGACGTGGAAGCACAATATCGCGTGTTTCAAAGTTTTCATCAAAAATAAGGATTGCAACTTCATCTATTGTAGGAGCGTTAGATGTACGTTCGTGTCTTCCAGCTGGTTGTTTATCCACTCTGATCACGACTTTGTAGTCATCATTTGGCATGCGCTCCAACGCCGTCTCGAACAGCCTGACCAATGCATGATGTTCTTTTCATTGCTGTGTTGATCTCTTGACGCCAATCAAGTTGTTCCTCCATATTGCCCATGAATTAAATTTGTAAGAATTTATACTATGCATCTTCAAGAGGTTGCAATGATCCAATTCGATTGTGAATCTGGCCTTGAATCTGTAAAGTCGAAAGCGAAGTCAGTATAACAGATTTATAATCACAACGTTTTTTCATGTTAGCATGCCTTATTTATTTTAGAGGCAATACTTGAACAATTTTTGTTATCTTGAAGCTTATATTTTTAAGAAAATTAACATTTACTCTCTTCAACATAAATTACCTTGATTTTGTTATCTTAAATCTTATATTTTTAAGAAAATTAACATTTACTCTCTTCAACATCAATTACCTTGATGTTATCTTAAATCTTATATTTTAAAGAAAATGAATATTTACTCTCTTCAACATAAATTACCTTGAATGTCGTATTAAATCCGTATTCTTGGATAATGTGTGGCCCAGATGAAGTCATTTGAAAACAGCCATTGTATTTTTGAGTGTTCGCTAAAAAATGTCGTGATTCTGGCGTTTCGCCATGAAGCAATGGATGCAATGGCTGAGGTGGCGGAGTCAATAATGGCAATTTCACTTTGCCATTAAGGCAGCACAATCAAGGCGTTTCTCCAGCAAACTTCAGTGCGCCACAATGCTCGCAAACAACGTCTATTGGACCAATGTGAACGAAAGCATGCGTGCTGTAATCAATTATGGAATCGTATAAAAGCGCTGCTATATCCAAATCAACACTTGAAGTATTTCTTCTTGCGCGTCGGAGATTGTCACGTTGTTGATCTGTGCAATTAGCTCTACGATTTTGCATTGCCAACCGAGTCGTTTCACCGGCTGCCTCTCTTAGCTCTTCAGTTTGAGCAGCACGAAGTCGGCCCATACTAACGCGACGCTCTGCTTTTCCAATTTCTCGTTCTTCTTCAGTTAATTGATTCACAATGTTTCGAAGCCTAATTGAATTATGGCTTTGCTGGTTAAGATTAGATCTACTGGGTCGTGGCATTGTTAGTAATAATACTCGCATCCGATTTATTCACTCGCACAAAACAAACAAATCTTTCGGTAATCTTTTACAGTTTCTATGATAAAAAACAAACAAATCATACTGTCACTTTTGAAAGGTGTTGGTTGATGTCATTTCAAAAATGCCTGACCAATGCATGATGTTCATGAAGTACTTGCTGCAAATCTTGAAGAATTGCTCTTTTCATTGCTCTGTTGATCTCTTGATGCTGATCAAGTTGTTCCTCCATCTGGCCTTAAATCTGTAAAGTCGAAAGCGAAGTTGGTACAACTGATTTATAATCACAATGTTTTTTCATGTTAGCATTCATTATTCATTTTATAGGCAGTACTCGAACTTCAGTTAATGTCATGTCAAAAATGTAATCCATGTAAAATGAATGAAAAAATTAATTTACGTTATAATTATTTTTTCCGTGAACTTTTACGATGTTTGAATAGCCTATATGTTATTCCAGGCGCAGACAAATCCAAAAATTCTAAAATAATTTAAATGGGTCCAGCCGTTCTCGAGTTATAAATTGTGTAACTAACCCGACTTTGTTTTATATATATAGATACCGCTCGACAACAGAAGTTTCTCTCTTACCTCGAAAAAAAAATATATTATAACCATACGGAAATACCAGTCATGAGTGCCCAGTCTAGAACTTACAAGGATATACAAATTACCTATAAAGCCGGCACTGAATTTTCAGTTCCTGCGTATAAGATTTACTTACTATTTCCAAAAAGGATTTAACCTGAGCTGAAAAATTATTTATTTTTTCGAGTGCGGAGTTCGTGACAATGCATCGTGGACTGTCAAACAAGGAAGAAGAAACATATGCGATAGGCTTTACATGTCGTCTTAGAGAAGGTAACTTAGATTTAATTGACTCATACAAGTATAATAACATAAATGAAGAGAACAGAAAAGGGAAAAACTGATCGAAGTACTAAGAAAGAGAAAATCGTCTACGCTGGCGTATACACTAAGAAGAAATCATCTACGGCAAGTGATCGTGGAAAGAAAGGGCAAAGGAAATATAGGAATGTGACGAAGAAAAGTTGTTGTACCTAGAAATATGAAAAAAAAGAGAAGCTTAAGAGAAAAGAAAGAAGATGCTTACTACAGCGAAAACTGGAAAGCATTCTGCTGAAACACATAGAAAGACAAATTCACATAATAATAAGAAAAAATAGCACAAAATGTATAGACTTTTCTGTCAACAATTGTCCAAAAGTTTGTACATTTAATTTTAAATTTAGTGGTTCCTGTTAATTCAGAATTCATTCAAGAAAACCCAAAATAAACACATGGAGTTTGTGGGTAATTGATTGAGCACAGAAAGAAAAAATCTTTACGTAGGTATGGGTTAGACTGGTGTGGGAGTGAAACCGTGCAAATAGCTTAATATACAGACAATATGTGAATTCAGTTATCAAAACAATTCCCACAATACACATTAGAAACTTTTTCCATCAAAGATCTTTTAACCCGAAAGTTAGAAGCGTAAACAAAGCACCACAATGTGTGCTCGTTTCCAAATCACCATTTCTAGTCGATAAAACATTTTGTGGCTAACCTGTTGGTCGATAATCCACAAAAAAATTCCCAGTAAGGGTGGCTAGCCACCATAAAATAACCTCGATTATCAGAGTTCCGAAGAAATATTTAGCAATATTTGTAAGTGAATGCTTTGTAAAATTCGTAGATGCGCCAAGTGCTTCTATAGAATCAAAAGTGACTAGAAAACTTTCTTGGCCCGGTATTTATAACCGACAACCGCATTGTGTCAAATAATTTTCATGATATTGTTATAATCCTACGTAGCAAGAAAATATATTACTTATTTATTATCAAGTTAATTTGTCTGGTGAGATGTTTTTGCTACTGTAAATCCGAAAACAAAAAAAAAAAAANTACTTATTTATTATCAAGTTAATTTGTCTGGTGAGATGTTTTTGCTACTGTAAATCCGAAAACAAAAAAAAAAAAAATCAGCAAACTTAATTTGTTTAATAGTTAAGCAAAAACGTATATTTCACAGTATCTAGAAATTNAAAAAAAAAAAAAATCAGCAAACTTAATTTGTTTAATAGTTAAGCAAAAACGTATATTTCACAGTATCTAGAAATTGCCAAAACCGTTTCAATTTATATATTTGCAAATTTTCAATATCAAGGGCAATTGGATTAATAAATATTTCTTATATATAAAAATTATATCTTTCAAATTTGAAGTTAACGGTTTCGCAAATTACATAATTTCTATTGAAATAAAATATATTATAATTGCATTATTTTCAGACATTTCAGTCATTTCAGTCGCAAATCTTTACAAATTTTTAGTAAAAACAACCATTTCAATAAATTAACGTTAACTCCCCTATACAATATAAACTGGGAGGCTGTCGTTTATTTTCGATTAATATCATCTGTGTCTCCCTAGGGTAACAACGTGATTATTTACTTAAGATTTTTTATACAGAAGCCGACAGGACTGGCAGCTAATAAACTTTGACATACAAAGCTGCATCGGTTTATCATGCTATTTATTTTCAGGCCAAGCGGCAAACTGGCAAGGTTTGATACTTACTACTGGCAGACAAGATAGCCTTTCTGCCTTCTCAGCCAATAGTATTTGCAGAAACATTTCGTCCACAGTACACTTTAAATTTTTTTTTGGCAAAACGAAATGGCTTGATGTTTATTCCCACACGAGAGGAAATTTAAAACATTATAATCCTCCTTTGTTAGACTGGAGTTATTCAACATGTAAAGTGTAGAGTTGCTCAATGTTTTTGCCTCCATATAGGGCCGGGTCGGCATGGATAAGAGGAGGCTGGCGCAAGTTGCAGTAGACTGACATACCCGAGAACAGAGGTATCGGTCTAGTCAGCCTGAAGAGTGGAGGAAATGAGAGGTGTAGTAGGGTTGGAGCAATAAAGGGCTGAAAACGAGGGTTTATAGACCGTTCACAGCAAGTTTAGCACTTAATAAATCAGCCTTTGAATATGTAATTGCCCATATCATCATTGATTTTAATGGGCACACTGGCTGGCATGGGTACAGTAAGTTTGGTAACGATGGAGGGAAAGTAGTTCCTTGCCGTAAAATTCAATGAAAAAGATAAGAAAACCTTTGCGAACACGAATAATTTCTTCTGTTTTCGGTTTTTTTAAACATATTGAAAGTGGAATAACAAGAAAGTTTGTAAAATGTTTACGTTTCTAATAATTCCACGTTTCACTTGAACGACATATGAATAAAGTGATCAGATTCATGGCAATGCTAAGTTTGAATTAAGTGGAAGAATATGTAATTTACGTAAAAATAAATCTTCATCCGGGCTTATAAAAGTCCTCAATTAACCTTGAGTAGCCTACAAAAGGAAGCACCTCAAGAAAGCTTCCACACAATGGCACAGTCGACAACTTTCTGTACATAAGAACTTCCTTCCGAAAAATGACTTCCTGCCAGATTCTGGAATCGAAAAGTTGGACATAGCGATTGGTGGGGGTTTTTGGGGGAAGGGATGTTAGACAAAGTGAACGTTTCGTGATAATGTTACGAAACCACAATTTTTTTTTTATTTGGATCAGATCTGTCTGGTTAGTATAGGTGAACCAATATATTTTTACTGATAGTGAAGATCGGGTCCGAACAATACTTAAGCCATAACAGCAGCAATCATAAGTGATTCTTTTCTCCTTCTTTTAATGTTTTGTGAGCAGTGTAACCCTCTAAGTTGTTGTAATTGATATTGATGTCTCACACTCATTAAAGTAAATATATATGCAACAACAACGAACAGATATGTCTACCGCAGTTTCACGATACAAGCTTTTAGTCATTATTTCCATGGAAACGCATGTGGTATGGAGTATAGGTACCAGGCAAGAACTTGAAACTGAGCATGGTTTTCACTAGTCCTCAGTTTATCCTGATCCTATAGCAACATTCTAGTATTTTAACCAGAGTTCCGTCACCGTACTGCCAGCTAATATGAGTGGAAATATGTTTTAGCCCACACGATCTAAAACTGGATAATTGACTTAGCCAGTGGAACAGTAGTAAAATAACACACTGAAATTTGAAACAGACCGGTTGTCGAACCAATGCAGTTTGCCAGAGTTTGTGCTTGAGACAGTAGATATATATTAGGAAACCTTAGCAGTAAAGGGCTGATAGTTATTTTTCTTTGGTTGTCTGATCTTTGATTTAAAAGGAGTATAAAAACTGTTTTTGTTATACTTTTTTAAAATCCGGTTATTAATATTATTTATTCTGTTTCGTAGTGTTTTTTTTAATAATTGTTTTCATAATATTTTAAAACATCACTTTTGACTGTGTAGAATCAAATGTGATTGGAATATCTATTGACGTTTTACTTCTTTTTGCGCGTTGAGGGTAAAAGTTTAGAGTCTAACGGCAGTTGCGCGCCCACATTGTAACAAAATTTGACAGTGAACATTGCAATCAAGCAGATAATACATGNGAGTCTAACGGCAGTTGCGCGCCCACATTGTAACAAAATTTGACAGTGAACATTGCAATCAAGCAGATAATACATGCTGTTACTTAGCAACCAACATTTGAGGTTATGCATGTATCGTTGTATGATAGAATTTTTAAAGATTTTTCAAGTATTTGAGGTTATGCGCAAAAATTTTATTTTTGTCATTCCAAAGAAGTACAGCTTCTAGTGTGCATACTAAGGACACATACCCCATTTTATATTACTAAGTATGACGTGTAACGCATATCGGAAGTAGATACTACGCTGACACCCTCTGCGATTTTATACTCGCCGCGAGCTCCTACAAGTCGACACGCATCGTGGGACCAGTGGACAGCNCGCTGACACCCTCTGCGATTTTATACTCGCCGCGAGCTCCTACAAGTCGACACGCATCGTGGGACCAGTGGACAGCCGGACATGTCAACCCAGAGGACGGATACTCAGTTAAACGTGTCAAGGTTGTGCCAAGTTGGAGATGGCATATCGCTGAAGCACCCAGAAGGCACCCAGTAAATACATAGCAAAGCAGGTAAAAATGCAGAGCCAAGCTAGAGTGGCGCCAACACGCACCTCTTGTAACACAAGAGAAAACATCTGACAAGCTTGGAAGTGGTGCCTCGAGCACTCCTCCCCCCTTAGAAAACCACAGGGCAACTTGGACACGCACCACAGAAGGAGAGCTGACAGGGTAAGTTTTAGGGCACAGGTCACCCCTCCTTCCACCAACAAGAACCATGGCACGTGCATGCAGTATTTGTTGTACTGCGACCTCCCCCAACAAGGGAGACGCGTGTAGGAACTTAGAGAGAGAGTCAAGAGAGCATATAAGCGAATTTACAAGAGAAGAAGGATTCAGTTTTTATCACTGCGCCGAGAGAGTCAGTTGTGTCAGGAATCGCGNATAAGCGAATTTACAAGAGAAGAAGGATTCAGTTTTTATCACTGCGCCGAGAGAGTCAGTTGTGTCAGGAATCGCGAGAGGACGTCGGAACGAGAGGAGAGCATTGGGGAGCGAACCCAGAGCAGCAGTCGAGGGGAGATGGCACCAAACACNAGAGGACGTCGGAACGAGAGGAGAGCATTGGGGAGCGAACCCAGAGCAGCAGTCGAGGGGAGATGGCACCAAACACCAGCCTTTCCAAGGCAGCCCACATCGTCAGACCTCATCCAGCCCACATAACCAGCACTACGAGCAGAGCTAAGAATGAAGTCGTCGGCCAAAGAAGCCCTCCTCCCCCACGATGTCGCCAACAGTTAATCCGAGTTAGTTAAATAGAGTACAACACGTCGGAAGTGTTTGAAGTGTTTCTGTATATTTAAACTCGAGACAATATAACCAACCAGTAAAGTGAAACACCAAAAGACCACCTTATTGATATACCCTCAACCTTCAAGACACCTTATATTCTGTGCCTACTAATACTAACTGGGGACACTAAGACCCACAGGTGGGGAATAGCATCATGTTTAATTGGCTTCCCAACATGGGTTGAATTTAGGTCTGTATAGACATAAACAAGTACCAGACTATAACCGAGACAAGGGGTCTCACCCTTACCTAATTACTGAGCTAGTCAGGATGAACCAAAGACTTCAGGAAGTCTCAAACCCAGTGGCGCCTAACGAGCAATCCGCACTAGAGGAGGCAAGGGTACTAGGCCGGGAAAATAGGGATACCTATAGGCGGTGGGCAAAAAGTATGGAGGATATGCGTATCAGCAATACACCGGAGGGAAGGGATACGAGAGCCGAAGGAACCCTAGAGAACCTCTGGACGAGGGATGGGGGCAGCGAAGACGAAAGACCTCAACTAGAGCCACACAGTGCTCCATTTTGTAGTGGGACAGGTAATACAGGGTCCTGTGCAGCCTCTGTTCCCAGCGCTATTGTAATAAGTGTATCGGTTGGCCCCAGACATTCCGACCGACCGAAGGCACCCAATACAACTGCAGGAAATGCCGATATCAGCAAACGAGCCAAACCCAAGGAGAAGGGGAACACCTTTCACCCACGGACCAAACCCCTGCTAGCCACGTAGAACCAGCGCGGAAAATGCCCAAAGAAATAGTACTGCCCGAATTTTCAGCCAGGCCTCATGACGACCCTGTGTATTTTCTACATAATTGTGAACCCGAATTCAATGTCGGCGGAATTCCTATGAAGCAGTGAAAGCTGAAGGCATGCGAGCATTTTAAGGGTGCCACCCTTATGTGGTGGAATAAATATGGTGAGTTTGTGACATGCTGGGAGCAGTTTGCTACCCGCCTAAACAACAAGTTCGCGGGGGAGGAAGTACTTATGGCCTTACGAACAGACTTGTACACACAGAAACAAAAAATGCAGAAGGAATCAGAAATTTTTTTTAGGCGAAAAGTGCAATTGTGTTCTCGCATCGCTCCCGAAAGTACCGAGGTAGAGAAAGTGCGTATCATTACAAGGTCAATGCTACCAGCGATAAGAAGCACCCTTCGACATCCGTGGGCGACGGGCATAGAGGAGTTGGTAGAGAGAGCGATTGAAGCAGAGCTCGATTACAAAGAACAGGAGAAAACAAACATTCCGACCCGCCTGCCACCCATGCACGTAGCGCGAATGGCATAGAATAACAGACCCTTTTGAAGGGCAGAGGGACAATCCTTGCCGCCTAAGTGTTGGTATTGCCCCGAGAGACACCTGCCCTGTGACTGTCCCACAGTGAGAAACCGCATAGCAGCCGCTAAGAAAAAAGACACCACGGCTGGCCCCCTCGACATAGGGAAGGGGAACCGTCAGGGTGGAAAGAGGGAGCCGGGAAATGCTGCCGCCAGGACACAGAGTCGCCCATCAGCCCCGGCATAAGACAAAGGGTGGAACCAATTTTAACGTTAAGAGATCTGAGGCTGGGAACACACGCCTCTCGGATAGGAGTCCACATAAATAACCAGAATCTTATGGCAGTACTCAACACGGCCACAACCTGCAATTTCATTAAAAGCCAGCTGATAACTACCGAACAGAAAAGCCAGATAAAGAAAATCCACCCGAATAATTCAAAAAGCCCAACTGAGTCATGACTGACCATAGAAGGAATTATTACATTGCCAGTATCCACAGAGGTAGAAACTGTCCAAACTGATTTTTTTTGCGCACCGCATTTAGTGGAGGAGATTATCCTCAGGCAACATTGGCTAACAAGCCAAAATTGCATAATCGACTGTGGACAACAGCGCCTATATTTAGGCAAACAGGATAGGAAGACCATAAACTGGGAGGCCCCAATAAACTCGCAAAAATAACAAGAAATCTGTAGTGAAGAGCTAAACCAACAACTCGGGGCTGACCAACTGAGGACATTATTGCGGATACTCAACACTCACATAGCTGTATTCGAGCATACCGGCAGATGAAATCAGACCACGTCCATTTAACATGAAATCTGGGTAACAGATGCTCGCCCCATATACTGCCGACCAGGTAACCCGTCTGCCTACTGCAGGCAAATAATATTAGCCCAGGTAGCCGAGATGAAATCGCAAGGAATAGTGGAGCCAACTGACTCACCATATAACACCAGAGTGGTACTTGTGCCAAAGAAATATGGAGAACTTCGTTTTTGTGTCAACTACCAGGCCTTAAACAATATCACATACCCTATAGCACCCCTAACTATAAACCTGGCTAATATGCTCTGCGACCTAGGGAACACACGTGTACTCTCCACTCTATACATGCGCAGTGGATACTGGCACATCCCGGTACACCCAGGATCCAGGAAATATATGGCGTTTACAACCCCAGAAGGTGAAACCCTGCAGTTTCGTGTAATGCCCTTCGAGTTGAAGAATGCACCCGCTACTTTCAAACAACTAATGTCAGCAGTAGTTTTGACAGGCTGTAGGGAACAGTTTTGCCTAATGTACCTGGACGATGTCATTGTATATTCGCGCACAAGGGAAGAACACCAGGTACACTTGCAAAAAGTCCTGGAGCACTTTGACCTCCATGGACTCATGTGCCGACTGGAGAAGTGTCACTTCGGGAAGACCCGAGTAGAATACTTAGGGCACATAATTACCCCAGACGGGAAGTATCCAAAGTCAGAGAAAGTGAGATGGATTGAGGAGGCTAGAGTACCAAATAACAGGAGACATTTGAAATTTTTTCTGGGGTTATGTAATTGGCTCAGAGAGTTTATAGCAGATGTAATACCTATTATGGCCCCCCTCAATGAACTCCTACTCAAAACAACTCGCTGGAAGTGGACAGACAGACAGGAAGAAGCATTCAAAATATTAAAGGTGCGATATGGCGACATAACCATGATATACGAGCCTATGCCAGAATTACCCCAAATTGTACAGACCGATGCAAGCGGAGGCAGAATGGGCGCTGTCCCATACCAGGAGCAGTCACAGAACCAGCGACGAATTATAGCGTACGCTAGTACCATGCTAAACAAGACCCAATGCCGCTACCACAATAATGAGCAGGAGTGCTTGGTGGTTATTTGGGCAATCCGAAAATACCGCTATTTCCTCGAGGACCGACCATTTTATTCTCAGAACGGATAATAAGGCCCTTACATGGCTGAAAACCAAGAGTGATGAGAACGCCAAATTGGGTAGGTGGGTCTTTTTGTTAATGGAATTCTCTTTCACCATCGAGCATTGTCTGGGCTCGAACAACGAGCTGCCCGATGCCTTATCCCACCGACCACAGATGCCCAACAAAGAGACAGGAACCCACGACTGGGAGCGAATGCTGCCCCCCTCTACTCCAAAACCCCCACAGCCGGATGACGTGGAATTACAGCTAGTAAAGTTCCACAAAAACAAAAATCTGTAAGAGGCCAAAAGCAGGCCGACCCCATATTACAGGAGTTAATGAGGAGATATCCCAACCGGTACGAGGGAAGAGATGCCATAATCTAGGCGAGACCGCACCCACGAACAGATCGATGGAAAATCTGGGTCCCCCACAAGCTACGAGACAGTATCTGTGAACACCACCATGATCACCCCCATGCAGGACTACCGGGCTTTCACGAGACCTTAAGGCCCTGACCAACAGATATGCATAGCAAGGAATTAGTCTCGATGTGAGGGCATATGTTGCCAGGTGTCAGAATTGTGTTGAAAACAAGGCTGCCCTACACCAAAGACGCAATGCACACCCCGTAGGCCGAAAACACGATGGACCCACATTGCCATCGATATCATGGGCCCCTACCCACGCACACACCAAGGAAAGAGATACCTCCTAGTCGTGACAGACCAGTTCTCCAGGTGGACAGTGGCGTTCCCATTACCCAATCAGGAGGCCAACACAATCATCCGGCAAATGGAACAAGAGGTATTTCCATGGTGAGGGTACCCGAAATACATGTTAACCAATAATGGAACCCCCCAGTTTACGGGAGTAAAATGGACGAAGGCCTGCGAGACATGGGGGCGGAAAACTGGAAGACTCCATCTTACCACCCACAGGCCAACCCTACCGAACGGCGGAATCAGGAATTAAAGAAGAGTATTCGAATAAGAATGGGCACGAATCATAATCAATGGGACATACAGCTACCTGAAATTCTGTATACACTGCGACGTCGGCACAATGACACAATTGGAACTTCTCCCAGCCACCTAATACTGGGATACAATCTCCGCAGACCTGGAGAATGGCAGTGGGAAACAGAATCTACAGAACTTCCCTTCCCCGAATAAATACGAAGAGAGGCGATATGGAGAGCAGAGGCACCTCAGAGAAACCAACAATGGTATATCCGGCGGAAATACCCAGAACAAGCGACCACTAGACACCACTTGCCCAAGGGTAGACACATATTAAAACGCAACCATCCTTTATGCTTAGCTAATGAAAAATTCTGTGTGGGATTTGCGCCTAAGTGGCAGGGGCCGTATGCAGTAGTCAAGAGACAGGGAAATGTGTGTTGGGTCGAAGATGAGAGGGGCACTAAGTGCCACGAAACAAGATACGCCCTATCCCAGAACCCCACACCCGTGGTCCCACAATAATTACAAGGGACAGCTCAGTGAAAACCTGCAGTGGGTCATTAGGTCGGTGGACGATGGACAAGGTCGCGGGAAGAGAGGGTCAAAACGATAAGCTGGCCAGTGCCCCTACGCACTATCTCAGGGTCTCAAGGGCGCACAGGGCCCTGCACCTGCATATAGCGGAGCCCGAACCAACAGCAGCTTTCCGGGCAAAAAATACGCAGGCGCCAGACGAAGCAAGAGAAAGTGGACGTGCTAGCAAAGAAGACCAAGTGAGAGAAAGCGGACAGGCGATTGAAGGAGAAGGTGCGTGCAGAGAATACAAAGTGGGCGAAAGTGGTGAGCAAAGGGAACAGGCGAGTGGGAGAAAGGGGGAGGACAGCTGAAGAAATGGTGGGCGAGAAATTGAATGGGGGCAGGAAGTAAACGAGGAAGTGATAGAAGGGGTAAATGACGAAGAAGTAGAAACCGCGAGTGAAATAGCATATAATAGAGGGCGTAAGATGCAACCAATTGCGAGTATGGCGCAACCCCAAAACGAGTTTGCACCAACAGAGCAACGAACCCGAGAAAAATCCGAGAGGCGAGGATGTATTGCGCGACAGCAGCCGACCCGAGGACGAGGTCCAGCAGCAGCCTGGAGGGCTTCAGGGCCCCCTGAACAGATGATGACAACGCAGACTTCATCCCCGCACGCTATCAGGGATCCAGTGCAGGGAAAAACGCCCCCTTGTCCGACGGGATCGAAGCCAGGCGAGTGCAACCTTGGCGCATCTGCAGAGGCTGAGAGGAACCCGGCTTATACCGGGACCATCGCAAGTGCAGAAAGCGTGAACTGAGCTGACCACCCCAATAACAGACTCTGTGTGACATGAGGTAAGCAGGTTTACTCATGTCACCCGCTATGAGAGAAAGGTAGGGAGGTGAACCTGGAACTGAAGTACGAGTAAGTGTTTTTATTTTTACCTGTGTAGCCAAGTTAGAATGTGTGAGAAGCCTGAGTTACTAACTGTATAATTTAAGATTATAGTGTGTATATTCCCATTGCATAAAATATGTTTGTTTTCGAAGACCATGTGTAAAACGAAAAGGCGGCAGAGATAGTCAGATAAGAGTGTGTTTCTTTCTGGCCTGTGAGCCATCATAACAGTAAGACAATACCATGTGTAATATTAGCGATAGATTAAGTGTGTGTTGCTTCCACGTGCCAGAAAAAAACATTTGTAAAAACGGCAGTGTACCAGACATTAACTAGGACAGAGGTTTCAGCCTAGCACTTAAGAGTGCTGTTTTATTTTTACGGCCTATGCGTCGACGTAACAGTAAAAATGAACCGTGTCACCAAAATGTAAATGTTGTCACTCAACTGTGCTAAAATAACCAGCCATCTGCTATCTTAATTGTTTGCATATATATCAAGAACGTATCAGCGATACCAGGGGGGTGAAGCACAGAAGAGCTACTAAGTTAGAAGTTAGTGATCTGGAAAGATTAATTTAGGGGATGTGTATAATTGTGTAGTAATGTAAAACATGTTTGTAACCCTGTAAGAAAGTGGGTAAATACTGTACGGAGACCAAGGTATGTGGTACCAGGTTAATGTTTGTTTAGCTAGTAATCAGCCTTTAGCAAAATGTGTAAGCAGATCCAGAGTGTTAGTTAGACCCTTCTTGATGACAGGAGGCTAGCTAGATATGAACTGCAGTGCGCACGTCCTTGGTTAACAGGAGGAAGGGGACAAGAGAAAGGAGAAGAGTCGAAGTGAAGTGATAAACCGCGCGGGAAATGAGAACGCTGCATAGACAGGCGACAGTCACAGAATGAGAATTACAGACAGAGATCCAACCGAAGCCGAAATTTTGCACAGATGGGTGACCTTCGCAGAGCCGGGGTCAAGAACCATGGTGCGTGTATGAAGTATTTGTTGTACTGCGCCCACCCCCAACAAGGGAGACGCGTGTAGGAACTTAGGGAGAGAGTCAAGAGAGCATTTAAGCGAATTTACAAGAGAAGAAGGATTCAGTTTTTATCACTGCGCCGAGAGAGTCAGTTGTGTCAGGAATCGCGAGAGGACGTCGGAACGAGAGGAGAGCATTGGGGAGCGAACCCAGAGCAGCAGTCGAGGGGAGATGGCACCAAACACGAGCCTTTCCAAGGCCGCCCACATCGTCAGACCTCATCCAGCCTACACATAACCAGCACTACAAGCAGAGCTAAGTATCAAGTCGTCAGCCAAAGAAGCCCTCCTCCCCCACGATGTCGCCAACAGTTAATCCGAGTTAGTTAAATAGAGTACAACACGTCGGAAGTGTTTGAAGTGTTTCTGTATATTTAAACTCGAGACAATATAACCAACCAGTAAAGTGAAACACCAAAAGACCACCTTATTGATATACCCTCAACCTTCAAGACACCTTATAGTCTGTGCCATCTAATATTATCTGGGGACCCTTGGACCCACAGGGGGGAGGGGAATACCATCAAGTACTTCACTTTTCGTCCTACTGAAAATATTATATCATAACTTGCCTATTGGCTACATGACTGGCGCCTCTGGAACGAAGAGAAAAAGTAACCAATTACTTTCGCTACATACTGTATTTTTGTTATAAATACTGGATTTTGGTTAGTTTCCTATACAGATACATAGTCTTTATGGGCATATAACAATTTTGTATCTAATTTTTTTCTGAAGAACTCTAATGAGATTATCTTCTGTGTTTATGATTTAGTATATAAGACTCTTTCTTTCAAAGCGGCAATCTTACAAATATTTTGGACAGATTGACATGACTACAATAAAACAAAATCAATTTAAATCAAACTTGGGTTTCTTAGAGCCGATATTATTATCATTAAATACACTGATTCAAAGCCTCTTTTTTCAAAATGACTTTATAAGATAGTGCTACCTGAAAAAAATAAAACTTCTAAAACATACCCGGTAAATTGCTTCACCAGTTCCTGCCAAAATAAGCCACCCAAAATTATATAATTGTAATGTATCAGTTATTTGTTTTAAAAAAAGAGGCCAACGATTAATTTAGGTACGTATACAATAAAATTTTCAACATTAAAACAACAAAAGAATATTGCTTTATGCTACCGAAATGTTTTGAAAAATAAAATGTTATTTTCAGTGCGGTAAAGTTATTATTGCATGTATGCCACAAATGTAGTAATATTAGACATATTTAAATTAAACTTGGCGTATGCTTACTGTGTGCACATATTTTACTAGTAGTTTCAATCGCCGGTTATTTTAGAAGTTCCTGTTACCAAATATATAATATTTTATCTTACGTCATATATTAGGAACTACACTTATTAGTTTCGAACAAATATGTTAGATAATCCTCTCAATTTATACTTTTTAAACACACATTTCCCTACTCTGAGTACCTAATAAAAAGTTTAAAAAGTGGCTTATTACTTATATATGTAGCTGCTTGTTTATATCTGCTCTTCCATGCCCCTTTTTGTAGACAGCAGTGTGCATATAATGGGACATTCTAATTAACGTAGTTATTGTGCGTTCGCGGAGACCACAACAATGACACAGAGGAGAAGCTTACGATATAGTTCCCGGGCAACGGTGGACATTAACAGTTAATGAATATAATGGACAGTTATAAATTCCAACCAAGACTGGGTTGGATCGCATACTTCCCATTTATGCAGGAAAACACAATACTGACATAAGTTGTTGGTCGCAACCACTTCAGGTAAAGAATTGTCTACTCAGCTTTTCAGAACTCCAATGACGTCATCGCAGAGAGCAGCATTCAATAGTTAATCCGATGTAGCGATGATTTCATCAGGCGTACACACGCCACAGGATCCACTGTAGCTTCATGTATCAGTCATTACATACCTGCTTCATTTTTCTCGACAGCTACGATACCGTTATCGTATGGCATTTTCAATTTAATAACATTGTTCCTACCAATCGTAGTATCTTTATATAATGCCATCAACTCTTTGCATTTTATTTGAATATTCTGAGACCCACGATAACGGCCGTGAAAGACAGGTAGTAATTTTTATGTTATGAAGGCTGTTTGACTGCTTACATTGCATGATCTTTCTAACATAAGTTTTCTTGGCTGCAAGTTGTTTTAAATTTCATTGCGCCTTTTTACATTCGTCGGCAGCTCGGTACAGATATTCTCTTATTCTCTCACTAAATTCTTATTTCTTGCAGCAAAACTTTTCTGTACACTTCCAAATTCTCTATTGTCTCGATCGGGCTGCTCAGTGGATTGAGGAAATTGTTGCTAAGAGAGTACTCCTCGAAGCGCCTCTATTGGTATTGGCCACTGGATAAGTATTTCACATTGTTGTGCAGATATTCTGTTGAGTAAAGTTCTTTCACCAACTTGTTTGCTTGTTGTGGCACATCGTTTCTATCGTGCGCCCCAAGTCTGTTATGAATCGTTCTCTTAAGTTGTTAAGTTGAATTGTGAATGTCGAATGGAAATACTGAACGACTTGATGCCTAGTTTCTCCATATCAGGCGACCAATATTCTGAGGTGAACAGCACTCCTTTATCAGCCAAAATCACTTTCGGTACCCCAGCTTCTTGGACGAAACGTTTTCATTTCTCCAACGTAGCTTTTGCTGAATAACTTGTCGAGAAGCAGTATCAGATACTTGGTTCCAGTGGTAGAAGTTGCTTTCACACCAAAAATTTCTGCCGTACTCAGACTGTCCTGTCCTAACACGAGCAGTGCCTGAAGCCCAACTTCCAGTTGCTCAAAGCAAAACCTGAATTTGGAACACATCCAACGCACGCAATTTTTTGTGTAGAGTTCTCTGTTTGACTGACCAATAAAATTCACTGTACAGTTCACAAATTTTGGTAGCTCCACAGTGACCCAGACGACAGTGCACTGTGGTAATGACTTCTTGCAGTACAGTTGACAGTGAAATGTTCCAGTTAACGTCTAGAGGACTATGATTCTTGCAGCGGATATACAACAATCCTGAAAGCGTTGTGGATATAACTTACTCATGTTTTCTTCTGGAACTGCGTTTTCGAAGCGTTCTCCAGTTCAATGCTGCTGGATCGATTCAGTAAACTAACACACCGTGGCATTGCTTTGTGAAAAGTACCGCTGGCTCTATTCTGTACAGCAAGGTGTTTTAGTTCTCTGGGTCTTTTTACGTCGGACTGCTCAGTAACTTGAAAATTGGTGCAGCTCAATACATGTTGAATTCTTGCATTAGCATAGTCCAGTGAGTCAAACGGCTGCAAATACTTTGCCTGCATCAAGAAAATAGAGTGCCTGGTGATCGGTGAATATTTTTTTCCCTGGGAACCGGTTAGGTAACATTTTAAGAGACCAGATGACATACACAACTTTTTTTCTTTTTCGTTGTGTTCTTTTTCTAATCGTGTTCCAGCGACCGGCTTGCCATAGAGACGGCCAGTTCTTCACCCGCCTTGTTCAGTTGTGCAAATCGGACCTCAAGGTCAAAATCTGACTCGTCCCTATATAAATGATACAAATGGTCCCAGACAGTGCGACGCAAATCTTTATCTTCAAAATACCGGTCCTTCAAGGTGCGAAAACAGCATCGCAGTCCGCAAACTAGTTCCATTCAGAATCCTTCTTCTGTATGGCTAAAAGTGGTGCTAAAATCTTGATCAGCCTGTTTTAACGTTCTCTGTAAAAGCGATATAGGCAAATAAGTATATAAACTAGCCAAGGCCTTGCAGTGATGGTCATTCTTAGATATGTAATTTGATGAAGAACATTTTTATGTATTATGCTGTTAGAACTTGGTCTACGAATTACACTTTAACTCAACAGTCCACGGTCGTGCTTGCATCTTTCAAACAGGCCAGTGCAAAATTATTATGTTATAATTGCTCTTCAACATACGATTTGCGATTAAAATTTCACTTATGTAGCAATAAGCAGAAGTGTGACACATCAGTACTGGGTCAAGGCACATTGTAAAGTATCCTTTTGTATTACATAGACGCAATTGCAACACCTGGAATAAAATTGGCGGTGATAATAATACATGTGCTTCTAGATTCAGGGTGTAATGAAGTTGCCAGAAACTTGGAGCCTAGTCAAGTGTCTCAAAGAAACGGGCACCTGAAGAGATGTGAGATGTGTAGAATATCGTCCACAACAGCAGGGATTTCATGGCCATCTTGCTAGCACGCCACTAAGCAGAGACATACAGATCCATCTTTCAATGCGTGTTCGACATGCGTTTCACAATACAACACTCTAAAATCTGCTTCAAATTTTGATCAACTTCGTTGGTATACGCTGCTGGTATTTTGAATTGCTTACAGTAAAATGCCTTGTCAGTTGTAAACCTCGTACTTACTGTAGGGGCTTAGCTTGTTGCTAAAAGTGGCATGGTGTCTCAGCAAAGCATTAACTAGTTCTTCCCTTTTCATTTCTGCAACGGTTCGACTAGCAAAGCGGCATCTTGAAGTTTTTGTTCTATAAATCTCGAGTAGTGGAGTGTCAGTAGTTGTACAAAGAAATATATATTCTCCTCATCAACCTTTTACAGTGACAAAACCATTGAATATTCCTTTCCTTATTTGACCAGTTGCAACTGCTAGTTTTAAATACCAGTTTATTCATTTAGGGATTAGTCCCTGGCGTGACTCCGATTGTTATTAGTGGCAGCACAGTTACAAATGGTATTCACATGTCTATACGTTACATCAGGATAAATAAACATTTCCTCTGCAATGAAAGTTATTTCTGCCCTGTTGTGAAGCACTGCTGCACCTTGCTGCATTGAGAACAAATTCTTACACTATGGGACAAAGAAGTTGTTTTTTAATAACTCCTTTAATTCGTGACTGCACAATAGAACCAGAATTTCTTTATATAACTAATGAGCCTACTTTCCTCTAAATGCAGGTAAATAATTCTGATGAACATTTTTAAACCATAGATGGTAGGAGGTCTTAACGTTTCGTTGATAGCTATATCATTGGCTGTGAAACCAGAAGCAAATGCAATACTAGTGAGACAATTACGAATACACATGTGTTACAGGGACTCGAACACAGAACGCCTCGTGCCGTAAACTGGCGTGCAACCAATCACATTACAGAGATAGGATTCGGAGCATCAAAGTCATTAGCGACCAATCTAAAGTTTTCTAGACTGTGTTTACAAATTTTAAATATTTACGTTGGCGTCGTTTAGGAAACAAGTGCGTGAGTTATGCNAAGTTTTCTAGACTGTGTTTACAAATTTTAAATATTTACGTTGGCGTCGTTTAGGAAACAAGTGCGTGAGTTATGCCAGTTTACATGGCCTAGATTCTCACTACTTGTGTGCATAATTTGGTGGAAGGAAGTTGATCGCTTTCCGAGATATGGCATAAAAGCTTTAGTTTCTCATTTGTGCGCTATTGTACAAAAAAAACCTTACAGACAGGTCAGTATAGGTGTTTCTGATACATCTAATAGATCATGTCAGGATAAAATGTTTTTTGAAAATAGTCAAATCATGTAATATATAAGCATAATTAATATAGCACCATTTTGAAAAAAAATCCCTCATCCACTTAAATTATGANAAGTTTTCTAGACTGTGTTTACAAATTTTAAATATTTACGTTGGCGTCGTTTAGGAAACAAGTGCGTGAGTTATGCTAGTTTACATGGCCTAGATTCTCACTACTTGTGTGCATAATTTGGTGGAAGGAAGTTGATCGCTTTCCGAGATATGGCATAAAAGCTTTAGTTTCTCATTTGTGCGCTATTGTACAAAAAAACCTTACAGACAGGTCAGTATAGGTGTTTCTGATACATCTAATAGATCATGTCAGGATAAAATGTTTTTTTGAAAATAGACAAATCATGTAATATATAAGCATAATTAATATAGCACCATTTTGAAAAAAAATCCCTCATCCACTTAAATTATGAAAGTTTACATGGCCTACTATAGTACTACTTGTGTGGAAACTCTGGCGGTAATTCGATGATTGCTCCCCGAGGTATGGCATAAAGGTTTCATTTTTTTACCTGGCAATATCTTACAAAAAGGTTGCAGAAGGTGATCTCCATAAGAATATTTGATGCTTCTAATGGCTACTCTCAGCATACAAAGTTAAATTCAAAGTAGTTAAATTGTTTAATTGGTATGGCAAACTTATCTAAAGAATGTACAGGTCTTCTATACTGTAAATAAAGCCAGACATATTTAGCTCTTGGCCTACTGCAGCGTTCAAAGTTCAGTAGGAATTGGTTGGTTGGTAACGGACATATGACATAAACGTTCCATTGTCTCATGGGAGTGTCATCTTCATTATTAGAAAACAGAACGGGTATGTATTCGCACATTATATTTTGTTAAAGATATTTCTACGTATAAAAGTTGGTTGTAATTGATGGGAACATATAGCTTACTAACGTAAAATATTTACATCATATGTGACTACTTCCTTTAAGTAATATAAATTTAGATGAACTACAAAAGTATAACTTGTCACTGAATTTGATGGATTTCAGTTAATTGTTTCCCGAGATAGGAAACAAAATCTTAATCTTTCATGTACTGCTATCTTCAAAAATGGCTGACAAACTAGTTTATATATTGCCTTATTTGATGGTTGCAGATATGTTGCCAGCATACAACGTTAAGTTGAAATTTGTATTTTTTTATTCCTATATAGTACACCATGCTAAAATGTTTACATGGCCGCTATTTTGAAAATAAGTTTCTGAACCTCTTTATATATAGCTTATCAGTTTATATGTCCTACTGCCGTACAACTTGTTTGCAACTTAGCTTGGGATGGGTTGATTGTTTCTCGAACTAGCAAAACAATAACTATTCATGTGACACTATTTAAGGAAATGGCAAATGACGTACAAAAGATACCCTGTGTAAACGCATTCGATTGTGGTAATAGATACTACCAACACAAAAAGTTAATTTGAAATTGATTTCGTTATTTCGAATATATAACATGTTTAAGTAAAACATTTATGTGATTGATGTTTTTAAGATAATTGTCAGACCCACTTAAAACATGTCAGTTGACATGGCCTGCTGCAATGCTACTTGTTCGCGAAATTTGGTTGGAATCGTTTAATTATTTCACGAGATACGAAAAAGCTTAATTTATCATTATGTTACAAAATGATGGACAAAAGAGTCTCTGTGTAGACACATTTTATTGTTTAAACGATACTGTCGTCGTACAAAGTAAAGTTAAAATTATTTACTCGGTTTTTCAAATATAGAATACTAAATAAAATAACTATATTGCCACTATTTTGGGAAACCTACTGTAGAACTATTTACTTGTTTGTCAAATTCGAAAGGACTCGGTTGTTTCTTGAGACATGAAAAAACTGTATGTATTCGTATGGCACTATTTCACAAAATGACGGAGAAATAAACCAATATTCTAAGCCTAACCATTTTGTACAAAGGAATGTTTGAAAAAAAAATCTATGGTTTCGCGACCTTACATAATTATATTCAAGTACATATTTTGTGTGTACTTTCACCCTAGGGTATAAGCATCTACTAAGAAAGGATATTTCGGAATTCAACCTGTGGTGAAAAATAGTTAAGTTTTTTTTCATGGAATCCTCCTCATNCTACTAAGAAAGGATATTTCGGAATTCAACCTGTGGTGAAAAATAGTTAAGTTTTTTTTCATGGAATCCTCCTCATTCCAAACCGGAAGGGACTTAGTCGGGCTTTTAGCTTCAAAATACTGCATATACGAGTACCTACAAAAAGATGTCAGGAATTTTTAATATTCAAAATTAGAAGGAGTGAAATGTTTAATAAAAATTGGTAAAATGTATTTTCACAGATCATCAGTATTCCTATATCTTAAACCCAATGATATAGCGTCGTTCTTTTGTTTCAAAACACTACATTTACAACTTCACAAAAAATTATTTCTGGTTACGAAATTCAAAAAGGAGAGAAAANCTTTTGTTTCAAAACACTACATTTACAACTTCACAAAAAATTATTTCTGGTTACGAAATTCAAAAAGGAGAGAAAATTATGAAAACATGTTTTCATGGATTCCTTAATAATATGTTATACCTTTCTTATTGCTTTCGAAGACTACCTAAACCNTTATGAAAACATGTTTTCATGGATTCCTTAATAATATGTTATACCTTTCTTATTGCTTTCGAAGACTACCTAAACCAATGCTTGAGACAAAAACAGAATTAAAACAATATCTAACTTCTGTCAGATCGTAGCTACGGGCGAAAACTTTGTCAGTCTCAAACTGATTAGATTAAAAATTAAAATTCCAGGCGGGGTGAAGTTGCAGGAAATTAAAATATCAATGCGTACCCACAAAATTCCTTTCAGGAAAAGTTACAATAAATAAAACTATTTCCTAGTCTTGCCAAACACAAAAGTTCGTTTTCCGGTTGGGCGATGCCACGGTGTACATATTAGGTACATTGTTTTTAAATGTACATTTTGATAACTATGATTTCAATTACTTAATACTAAAAGTATCTGCCACACTATTTAAAATGTTGGTATATTTTCAGAAATTTGTAAGCCAAATACAGTTAGTATGCGGAAATGCACTCCGTAATGAGGAAAATTGAATCTGAGCTCTGTACAATGCCGAACCTCTTCCGCATTATCTGTAGCTTTGGTTCCTCGCGACGAGCGAAGCTGAAGGCGTCCTTCACCGCTGTAGCTAGATAATTGTGGTTTTTTGTCAGTTACGACATTGTCGCTACTTATGCCAACAGCTAGAGACCTGACAATTTTTCGTTATCATATGTGGACAAGTTAGACTTTAAACACATCTTTTTATGGCTTCTTACCAAGGCTCTGGCCAATTAACATTTGCCGACGGCTCGAGTATACAAAGCACTGTGAATTCTAGCGTGATGCTGACTTATAACGCTAAATTTTTCAGTTCTTTACCCATTCAAATTTCAGAAAGTTGCACAAGCCATTTGTTTCAAAGAAGAGCACTTAAAACATCCAATATTGGTAGAATTAGGGAAAACACCTACATTCACGTATAAGTGTGATAGCTAAGTTGTTGGAATAATTGTGTTAAAACTTTAACTTGAGTTCAAATCCCACTCGGGAAAAAAAATATTATTTTAAATAAATATTTTTATTTAATTGCAGTGAAACACATGCAGAACGCAAACTAAACTTCGCCGTAAGACTTCATTATAAATATTAAATACTGACAAATAAACAAGCTCATTAACACAGTGATTCCGTGAATTTATGGAAAGTTATGTGAAATTAACGGAATGTAAATAATTGAAAAACAGCAGTGTATGTAATTTTATGGAGCTTCCTCAAAAACTTTTACCAGCACTTTTTCATAAATTCACGAAAATTATTTCTAACAATTCAGATAACCATTAAATAACGAACTGTAAAACAATATAAATTAAATGTTGACATGTAACATATAAAGATTAAAATGAGCTAGCCTTTATTCTATGCCAAGAATCTAAGCGTCGCATATAATGGTAGTGCAAACCTCCACTATAACGTACANGGAGCTAGCCTTTATTCTATGCCAAGAATCTAAGCGTCGCATATAATGGTAGTGCAAACCTCCACTATAACGTACAGCTCGTGTATCTGTCAAATTAAGTGGGAACATATAAATATAACTTAATAACAGTTCCTTCCTATTGTAATTACTATAGTACAAATTATGTCAGAATAACAGTTACAAAAATAAACGTTGTAAATACAGGTATGTTATTAAACTCTGGCAATTTTAATCAATCTGTCACGTTTGCTGTACGAATATGGTGCAATCTATGTAGGAGTTAAATTTAGAGTCTCGTATTAAACGAATGCATTCAGTTAAAAATATAAGATTATTTATTTTAAGCTGTTCCAAGTATATCACAATAGCCTGGACGAGCACCAAACATATCCTGGTTGGTATTACAAATTTTGTGAACAATAAAATNATATAAAATTATTTATTTTAAGCTGTTCCAAGTTTATCACAATAGCCTGGACGAGCACCAAACATATCCTGGTTGGTATTACAAATTTTGTGAATAATAAAATAATATGTCTTTTAGCACCATCAAATGCTCCCACAGGTAACGTGATCGAGGGCACTGCGTTGGAAAATGACATATGACTGTAGGAAGATGTCCTAGCAGACTCTTCCACTATAGTAGGCATATTGTCCGGAAATATCTCCGTCTATTCTCCATATTTTTTATCGTATAGCTACACACACGAATAACAAGGTTTTTTACTTGTCAATAACTGGACACATGCTCTGATCCATTAGCACAAACATTTCATTATTTTTAATTTACGCATAGCTCGCAAGCATGTTTCGGTGACTTTACAAGTAAAAAATCGTGAAAATGCGACGACTCGTAACAGTATTGTGAACTGTAGCTTGGTCTTTAGTATCACAATCAACACTCCAGGAGGGAGCAGGTGCAAGTTGGTTGGCAGCTAGTGGGGTCTGTAGTAGCAACTGAATCTTCTCAACAGTTGCCCTTTGAAGTTTCTGCTCTATATTTGATCTATTTTCGGCAGTACTTGCAAGTTCATTAATCCCGTGGTTGAAAAAATAACGTACTTTTCCAAAATAATATCATGTGAAATGATACTAACATTCGGCTCAAATTTCATATGTAAATAATTATATTTTCTTCCCTCTTTAATGCTCCATATTTTTTCTCGTTTTTCTGTTTTCTTGAGGCAGACAAGCGCAATCTGCCGCGAACATTACCTTTAACAATATGCTGATCCTCCCCCCCAACCCCCCAATAAAATAATGCACACCTTTTCCAACTTCATCAAAATCGAACACATATTAGATCCCGTGAGAATATTCTGTGTGTCAGTGATTTGAAATTAAGGAATGCTACCTCACATCACTCCGCACTGTGAAGGGGTGATAATCCTAGCCACCTGAATCCTTATCAGGTTTACTCCTGCAGTGGACTCCGTGAAATACGGGACTAACACCCAACGGCAAGTCGACAGGTTTTGAGGCTACCAGTTACAAAACGTGCTCTCTATTTACTGCAGTCTTAAGGCAAGAGCATTTATGTCCGTGCTGTTTTCGCGGCCTGCACAAATTAATCGTAGCGTGCGGACACTTCCTCCGTCTTCTCCATATACGTGGCTCAAATTTTATTTTGTTATCATTATACAACAGTGCTTGCAGAATTGGGAGTTGTTGTCGTCGCTTCGTTCAAACAATGACATCTTCGACGGTGCTCACGTAAATTTGTTACAGAATTAATTAAACCTTACATTCCTTGTTCCTTGTTCTAGGAGGGCGAAATCGGAGAAATATGAAATGACAGGTACAACAAGAGTCAGGCTTTTGAAGTTTTGATACAGGTTTTAGATGTAGGTATTTTGTTAAGAAATGTATTGCCCCTTTCAGCGCTAACAAATATGATCATAAAAAATTTTTTTTCTAATGTTTGATACATTGCGCACTGTTTGAATAAATAATATAATTTAAGTATTTGACTTTATTTCAAGTAATCCTTCCTCAGAACCCTGTAAATAGCTTTACACGTTTCACGTATGATTTTACTCAGTGCTTCCTTATACATGACAGTCATGTGCGCCAAGTCTTTTTAACTTCTGCCAGCTGCTAGGAATTTTAATGTTGCGCTCCAGTATCACATGTGGTGAAACTGCTTTCCTCGTGTGCATACTTGTTTTAAGATTTCTGGCATTACCAAATCCAATAAAGTATTGGTTTCTTCTCCCATCCGTAGGTTATTTCCCCAGTCTTCAGGTGTACTACGTAATTCGCCAAATAAAGTCACATGTGAAAATGCGTTCCTTTCCAGCGATCAATCTTCGTAGCAGCATTAACGTCGTATGCACTTAAGAGCGTTCTATTTGTCTTATTTTTATAAGACCTACTACAGAAAAAAAATTCTTAAAAACTACTTCCTCCACGGCAGATTCCACGAAACTTAAAACTTAAAACTGAAAACTGGGCAGTGTGGGCACAGAAAACCTGCACTATATTGTTTGTACAGTTTTGCCTGCACAGACATGTCAGAATGCAAATCATTGCATGTGGACGAGACTTTGGCGTGTACGTTGATTACATCCACAAAACACGCATTCAATATGGGGTAGAGCCTTATTTCGCGGCTATACAGGCAGCGTTGCGACGAGTCATTCCATCATACAGGTGGAGAATAGTGTCCTGAGGCACACACCACCATGCTCCCTGTAACTACACACGTAGATCAGCCAGTGAATGATCAGCTGGTTGACGATGGTGCAAACGTTGCCTCGTCATATCCCATGCGTGTTCAACAGGGGCAAACCCAATTTAGAGACCTGGCAGGCGAAGGAATGGTGCCCACATCTTGTAAAGCCTGTTGGGTGGTGCAAACTACATGGGAACGAGCACTTTTTTGCTTCATGGTAGCGTTGGATATGCTGCGCAAAAATGGCAGAAAATAGGTTCGTAGAATTTCAGTGACATGTCACTGTGCTGTCTCCGTACCTTCAACAACCATACATTGCAGCAGGAAGTTATTACTGATAGCATCCCATACCATAACACCTGGGTGTCCAGGACGTATGGCGTTCACGAATCAGTGCAGAATCAGTCTTTTTGCCCACTGCGACGCCGAATTTTGCTGCCACCATAATCTACATTAATCTACATAAAGGCATCGACACAATGCGTTGCTACTCCTCTGTTCAATGTTGAAGTTTCTGGCACCATCGACAGCGTGCCGCACGATGCCGAACGATCAAAGGCAAACGGCGAAGTGGACGCCGTGACTTTAGGCCAGCCTCATTCAAACGTCAACGAATAGCTCTTGATGAGATCGACAAATGCGGCGTGGGCCTTACAAACCACAGAAATTTTCTGTACATGTCACCACGTGCTACTACTGTACGTTGACGAATACGACGATCTTCTCTATATGTAGTGCGTCTTGCAGGATCGGCACCTACTGTACGTAATGTATGACCTGTACGCATCCACGCATTTACACATCGTGTCACAGCGGAGACTGCATGGCCAAGACGAGCGATCGTCGGACTTCGTGCAGTCCGACCACACGAATCCGTTCAAATGTGTCTGTCTGGTTGGTGATATTCTTCGCGAGCACGACCCCGTGGCTTACTTATCTGTCTCTTAACACGCAGACATATTCGTTTCCAGGTAGTTGTACGGACGTTTAGAGCACTGGATACTGGCCACAAGCAACCCCTATATCACGTGTTGCAGGTATTTTTCAACGATGTCACTTTAACCGTTTACACTGCACAATTTGTGTCGCATGTGGTATCCGTTCCATTTCGAATGAATAGCACCTTATGCACCATTAGCATAGCACAATTTGTGTTGCATGTGATATTGATTCCGTTTCGAATTAATGGCACCTTATGGGTGTAGCTTTTTTTGTCCAGTAGTGTATATCTAAAAATATTGCTGCGTATGACGTGTACTATAATGAAAAGGGCATTATGTGACTTCATCAAAGCCGTAGGTTTATGAATATTAATTTTTTTAATTGCTTTACATGCATTCTATATTTCATAAAGAGTTTGAAGAAAGTGGATTTACAGTTTAACACACACATTCCTCGTTTATTAGATTTAACTCAAAAAAATAATTGAAATTTAGTTTTCACGTTTACCCTATGCTTTGAGTATGTTGAATTATAAATGCAAAGGCTAAGTAAAAAAACTTATTTATCTCTGCAAACGTTTTGATTGCTGACGAGAATATAAAAAGAGAAATGGGCTGTGCTAAATTTTATTCCTACAAGTGTAAATGAAAATACTTCATGGTTTTCTTTCGGTGAAGTAAAAAAACTGTGAAGTCTGAATGAAAACATGCCTATTAAAAATTGCCATATGTTGACACAATATTGCAGGTTTTCGAGTTACGGAGAGATCAACGAAGGTTAGTTAAAAAAGAACCTGAATTTTTCATACGCAACGAAACGTTAAGAGCGTGTCTCAGGGTACAGATTTAGATAATTAGCTCTGACCTTAGATGTGTGTGGTAAGGTTACGTATGAAAACCACGCAGGTGTTTTTTTTTTGTATATAAATTGTTTTCCTGTGGACAGCCGGGGTCATAGAAAATAAGCGGTAGGAAGCAGAGTGTAGGTTCAGGAATGGGGCGAGGTCATTAGTAGATGTGTCGAGGAATGTCTCCTAGCGCGGAGGGCCGCTGCTAACCTTGTAGGACATGCTAAGGACGCGGAAGGAAGGACGCACGGGGAAGCACTGCGTGTCCCGCAAGATAGGCGGAGTAAAGTGCGCGGGAAACTGGTCCGCAGTGTCACGTGTGAGCTGGCGTGTTCGCCTCCTCCTTCCCCCTCGTCTTCCCGCGGTCTAACGGAGTCTTTATAAGAGGCGCGGAGTTGGCTGCCGGCGACTGACGGCGGACAAGGCGCGCTGAGACATGGGCGCTAGTAGCAGAGCGGTAAGACACCAACTACACCACTCACTACACTAACCCGCACACTAACACCATCCCAAAACTGTGCCTAGGGTAGGGTGGCAGGCGAGAGCAACCGCCCTCCCCCCTTAAAAATGTCAAAATACGTATCGCTGGGAAATCGAGGCAATGATTATAACGATTTTAACAACTAATTTTAAAACAGAAAAATTTCCGCCTGCTTTCAAACTTATGGAAACAAAGGCAACTTGGGTTTGAATATGCAACATTTACGATATTGCTGTGGGGAAATATGACAAGTGTAATAAAGTTTGATCTAAATTAAATTACTTTTTAAATAAAACTGCTTTATTGTACCAGATTTTATAAAAGTTTATATGTGGGGCAAATTAATTTTGAAATTGAAACTTTTTCATTTTTTTTCCGTGTTATCCTACACACTTATAATAACACAATCACCCCTGTGTTCCTCAGCCTATCTGTTCAACTGTGAAATATAATTTACGTGCAGAAAGAGCTGCCAAAAATACCTTACCTCTCCTTCATTTCTAACTGCTTTGGATTTCATGTAAGCTAACCATCAACAGTTTTATTTTCATTGCCCAATTAGACAAAATATTTATTTTTTTTATTGCACAGAAAATTTACTAACTTCCACTTCTATAAATGCTGCTGTTTTTGTACATTTACTAACAGAGATACGCTAATAACAACATTTTGTTCTGACGTTTGGCAATTTAGTTTTAGAACTATTAATTTAGATTAATAATGGCTTACTAACACCTCTGCTTTAAGGTGGCTGGCTGATTCTTAAACGGGATAGGGCTAACATTATATAACAAGCTAACGACGACAAATACACGCGTTGTTAAAAATAAAATTTGAACTCGCAACTTTGCGGTTTTAAGTGTAACGCGGTGCTGTCCTCGGCCACTGAAGTAAGCTGACTCAATTTTTGAACACGCGCAGACAGCGTGAAACTTTTTGTACTCTGGTTTGTAAAGCTTTCGTATATAGAAAATCCGTGACTATTTCTAAAATGGATAGGTGTCTCGTCCAAACAACTGTCACAGGTGTTTCGTACCAGAAACCAGTCTTCTTTACTACTTTGTTTAGAAAGCATCAGCTCAACACCAACGTGACCACCTGGAACATGTCAACCTATACTTATTCTTGCAATTTTTTCTTGCAGATCTGAATAATAGACGAATAATTATTATGTTCCGTGGTGAATCAGTTTTTCTTGTTAGTGGAATGTCAGGTATGCTAAGTCACGATTTGTGGGCGTAAACAGCCTATATTACCTATCAAGTTTGCGTATTCTTGCTGCGAGGTGGCAAACGTGAAGAACCTGTTGATAGCATTCAGCCTAGTGACAGTGGGTACATTTACTGATGAAAGAGTATGGCATGCAGATATTACTCGTTCTCTTTACTACGTATTTCTAAATAAACTTGGAATTTACGCCAGCTAAATACTTTTTTGTGGTTTTTAATGATTTATCTAAATTAGTTTCATGAGTCGTTAACTGTAGTTTCTTTGTCGTATTACTGCCACATCTTCCGTTTGATGATAAATATTTATATCCTATTTACGATACAAATCTACTGCAGGGGCCTGCCTACCAGAAGCTGCTTTCCGCCCTTGAGGCCGAGAAGTGCTGGAGCGATAAGGGTGAGACTACCGCGCGCCATCAAGTGCACCATCGTCACTATGTGGAGGGCTCGTAACTTGCGTGCACAGTTCTCGTCGTGTTGCGTGGCTTTAAACTGTGCATCTATGATTTTATTGTTATAAAGTTTAATGGAAGCTATTTTCTCTATGTGGTTTTTTTTTAAAGACCCCTCTTTGTGACAGTATTTGTGATGTATAGGTTTGGCAACGCAATGGGCTGTGCTCTGAAATTAACAATCTACTTTCTGAATTATATATATTTATATCCAGTCACTACAGCAAGTATTGTGCTACATATGAGGTTAAAAAGTAAATTTTTAATTATAAACGTTATTTTTAAATACTTTTTTGCAAAAAGCTTTTGAATAAATTTACAAATCGCTCTAGGATACAGGTTTTCAGACGGTCATGTTTAATTTTGAGCATTACGAGGTAGTAGCACTAAATATGTGGCTAAGCCTGTCGTCTGAGTGGTGGTTAAGTAAGAGCGTTTCACTAGCTAAAAATAAAGTGTTCTAATGTATTTGACATACTGTATATTTATGCGATNAGATACTGTATATTTATGCGATAATATAATTTAACCTAATAATTATATAATATCTATGCGGTAATATAATAGATTCTAATAGTTCTCAAGTCCAGGCCATTATTTCAATACGTATTTTTCTCTCTCTGGAACGTGTTTCCTTTAATTACGTCTGCCATTTTCTTTCCAGTGTCGTTCATAAAAGGGACCGCGGTGGCTGAGCGATTAGACTGCTCATCTCCCGCCAAGGCGAACCGGGTTAAATCCCCGGCCGGGTCACTCCCGAATTTTCGCAAGTGGGAATAGTGCCGAACAATGGTGCTGGTCAGGGGGTTTTCTCAGGGATCTCCCATTTCCGCCACCCTTGCATTCCGGCGCTGCATCATTCTCGCCACATTTCATCCTCATCGGCTATCAGGACCTCGTTGTTAAGAACCGCCCAAATCTCTCAACTCAACTATTTCTTAAAAATACCTCATATGCCTGTCTATATAAAGATAATCACGAGGCATTTGGAAGATTATCAGGCTGACATTTTCGAGTAACAGAATGCATTCTCGTCCCAAAAAGAAAGTGACGTGGTAACTGCCTCCATGTTAAGACAGCAAGTGGGAAACAGCGGTGAGGTAGGAGGTGGTTAGTGTGGAAGGCAGTGCCTAAGGCGGGCCGGGGTGTGGTCTCGCAAGGGCAGTCAGTCGAAGGTCGGTATGTGTAGCAGCCGCTTGTTCGCCTTTGTTCCGGCCAGTCAAGGTCAGTCTGCACAGCGCTCCTTCCTCCCTTCATCGTTGTGATGGCCTCGTGTCACACGTCACTAGCCGTGCCGGACCCTCGCCCAACCTGTTCCTCCGGCCACACCTGTGCTCTCCAGGACTGCTAAGCCTCAGAAAAATAACATTTGCGTAGCGGACGTGTATTCAACGAAAGGAAAGTAGGTAATCTTTACGGTGCGATGCGTGGTCATTGTGTACGTAACAGCCTTTAAACCATATTTTATGATAATGTTTTTAATTTTATTATTTGAGTCAGTGAGTGAAGAAATTTGGGTGGCTCTTAACACATTATTAGGGTAACGCGAGGTAACTATGTAGCAGCGCCGGAATGCAAGGGTGGAGGAAACGGGAGATCACCGAGAAAACCGGCCGACCAGCGGCATCGTCTGGCACGATTCCCGATTGCGAAAATCTCGGGGTGACTCCGCTGGGAATCGAACCCGGCTGACCTTGGCAGGAGGCGAGTAGTCTAACCGCTACAAAACCACTGCGTCTTTATTATCTGAATAATATTTACATAAGGACCTTATAAATGTAAATATGTGTAGTCGAATGATTATAGTTTTTGAAATATAGCACCGGAAATTCGAGAATTTCGGAAAATTGGAGCCCAAGTTTCTATGTGCCTAATTAACTTTGCAAACTAGATCGCACGTCATGTGATCTATAAAATTTACACAACATTAATCAAGCATCAAGAATTTTTAACAATAGGTACTCAGGTTCTGTGGTCCTGAATCTGTTTATAATTTTTTTTTCAATTGTTGAATTTGCCAACACATTTTTATTCATCCTAGAGAAAATTTTATTAATATTTATTGGTCTCTCCAGGACGAATTAACGTGTAATCGCAAAAAAAATTAATGGATACATAATTAAAAGAATGCAGGAAACCAGTACCCGAGTACTGACTCTTAAATATCGTTTATACTTAATTAATATATTGTGTATATGATATAGACTACATTACTTCTTATTTATTTGGAAAATTTAATTAGGAGCATAGAAAATTGGGCTCCCATATTCCGAAATTTTCTGATTTTAGGTGCTGTATTTCGAAAACTTTAATCGTTTGACTACAAATATTTACATTTATGTGGTCTTTATATAAATATTTTTAAGATAATGAAATATACATTAATCGCTAAATACGTTCTTAACGTACACTATGACCATAAACATTGCCGTAAAGGCTATTACCTTCATTTAAATACGCACACTTTCTTTATGTACACTTTTTATAGTGAACCAAGCTTCATCAGTTTTCATATTCAACGACGTCATGTAATACACACCACACCCCGATCACGCAACGGGAACTTACTAAACTCTAAACTTTCCTAGCAATTAAACCTACATACTTTTACCTGTCGGTAGGACGTCCTAACCTACATACCATATGACAAAACATCACCGATGAAGCGCGGAGATTTAATGATTCCGATGCCCGTTTTTCTTTTTATCTCTTGCAGTCGAGGCAGTTTGGAGATGAAAGTCTTGTACATGCCCCTTTCTCGCAGTAGTTAAGTTTCCGCATTTTATTTTATAGTGATGGGCAATATTTGACTGTTGTTAACGCTATCACATCTTTGTCGTTTTGCATCCGACATTTTATTAACGGACGAAGCGTCATCATTACAGTCGCTGAGTGATGCCATTGATGGGCGTGTACCCATTCTTTGCCACGTGACTCTGATGTATTTTCGGTAGGCGACAGAGGACATTTAAAAATTGCAGACAGTTTGATCCCTTCAATTGCGAATGTGGAAATATAGCCAGCTTTCTTACTCCAACATTTCATAACTGCCATCATGTTCTCCGCATCTGGTCAGGCTGCGTTCGGGTAGGTGCTACCATAACGATGTTTGCTTACAAATATGAAGCAAGTGCACTCTCGCCAGTACAACCTACATGTGCAAGTATCTGGTGTCAAGCAGGGTAAAATGACAGGACAAGTAAAAGACGTAATGCGTTTTACATCTTTACGCCATCTTTCTAATATGATAATAAGTTAGTCGACGGAAATTTATTTATAGTCCATTCACGATTCCTTCGGATGTTTTGAAACGAACCTTTGAAAAATCACTCTAGGCGTAACACGTCAACCTGTTTTTTTTTGTAACTTGTATACCACAAATATATAACACTGTGATTAACTATAAAGTAAGGTATTATTGAATGAATGGAAATTTAAGTTAGTATCTCTTGTAACTTGTAATATTTATTTCGTATTAAATACAATTTAAAGTGTGAAATTTGTACGTTTTAAACGTGAACTTTTTTTAAGGCGAAAATAATTGTTTGAAAGTTACGTCTGTTTGTCACAACTTAGTTACCTTGCCCTAGGTGTTTGAAACACAATTGTTTAACGTGCTTAAGTTTCTGTGACTTTAATGTTTGTCACCATCCTAACAAAATATTAAACCCAACCAGATAAATTTTAATAAATATTGAAATAAACCTAGAAATCAGTAAGTACCAATGCATATAAATATGAGCAGAATACATTTTACGGTAGGCCTATTTGTGTGCATGTTCATTCACCACTATCTTTTACGTTTGTCGTTGCTAAGTTCAAAATAATTGCGACACGAGTTGCATGCTTGAATTTACCGCGTATTTTCGCTTGACTGGTTGTTCCTTCGTTTTAATTGTTATTTCAACTGAGGCCGTCCGTTTAACGAAATAACCCAACACATATCAATAACAAGAGGTTGAATACTACAGTTCTTCCCCCCGCTGTTATAACAGAGTTAAAAACAGTCGCGGAAAAATCTTAACGTGTATTATGTGTATTGTGCTATTTCGTGTATCACAATTTTGTTAACAATGTAATATAACAACCGTAAGAACTTCCGTCAACATAGACATTGTTAAAAAGTCATAAAACTAACCTTAATATGGTTTTAGGCCTAGATTATGAACATTCGTACGAAATGGTTTTTAAAATATGACTTAATTCTTTGAACAGCTGAAAACAGTAAACAAGCATTTGACAATTCAAACGTTGTTACATTGCAGTATTTATGTTTACAAGTAACGGAAGGATACGTAATCGGTAACGAAACGTCCAACTTTAGCATTGCTTCATAAAAGTGTGAAGTAACAGAGAATGGCCTATATATTATGATACCAATTAAATATCCTGTACTGCTATTGAGAAAGTAGCAATCGATCACAGTCAGTTCGAGGTAAAGTTACAGCAAAACTGTTCGTTACGACGGTTTAAATGAATAGAATATTTATAAAAGGTGGACGAAAAACATGTGTTTTGGAATCCGCTGTATCCAGCAAGATGGTGTGCTTAATCGCTGTCCATGTAAGAGATTTGCTAGTTGGAGATAACGATGTATTAAAGAAGGTATACTTAATGTGTTTGTATTTCGGATCTTGAAGTTGTAGAGTTATAACTGCTTCAGTTATGGTCAAATCATTTACTGACACAAAGTCTATAGGAATGTTTACGTCGCATGTCTAAGCTAGTTTAAACGCAGCTGATGCTTGCAGGCCTTACTCCCACTTTTCAATGCGACTTCTGCTTTCCGTCAATGCCAACTATCGAAAATAGAACGTTCATTTTGAAGACGAGGATTTATTGAAGTAGGCAGACGTTTAGGAAACACGAAAACTACAGCTTTCCCAATCGTTCGGAGTAGCTACATTTCTTACTTTAAAACGTGGGTAGTTTTAAATGGAATGCACGCCATAGTCTGACGAGGATATTCTTTAATTTTCTTTCTTGAAATAAGTCTGCTGGATCTAAAATTATTCGTTACACTAACGATATATCTTCAAAAATTATCCCTTAATTGGACACGTTCTTGAACTGGATGACCAAGCGTTTCTTAGAAAACATGATCTGTAAGCAAGTTATTGAGCACGTTCCGTTTCACGACCTTGAATGCAATAACTGTGGCAATTCTGAATGCTTAAAAATTCGGGTAGTCAAAATTTTTTATCATATTTGATCGAAATAAAACATTGCTTAATTAAGGCGAGCCGTAATTTAGCATTCATTCAGTGTGTACGTAAATTAACGAAATAATCAAAGTTGGAGAAGCGTGCTATGAATTTATATATTTTATAATTTATGTATTGATATTTTACGAGATGTTGTTAATTCAGATCACGATGTATTTGTTATCACTTAAATGTATTGAAAATTAAACAAACGTCATTCAAAATCTTGAATTTCTTCTTCAATGGGCGGTTGAGATTGCTACTTGAAACATTAAATTTATTTTAAAAAACTAATGGAATCGTATAGAATGAAAATACGTTTTAAAATTGTGGTCCGTAGTAAAACTTACTTTTTAAATTACTCAATTAAAATTTAAACGTTATTGGAGATGTAATTATTCGTAATTACATTTAAAACAAAATACATTGCATTTAGTGGTATGTTCGGCACTTAAATACATACAGCATGAAATTTTGCAAAATATTAAATGCTTCATTTAACATATTTTGAGCGCATTGTATTTTTTTTTTTTATTTACAGTTGGTAGTAGGCTATAGAAACACGAATGCGAAGTATGATTTAATGTAACAGAATTGTTAAAAATCATCAGGAAAATTGTTTCTCATAAAACAAAGTATTGAAGCAACGAAGGATATTATATTACCCCTCTCTTACTTAGCTATTCAGTCATCGGAATGACTGTATCATGTCCACGTGAAAGCTTTGGGCATCATACGTTATCAAACCGTAGTTCCTCAATTGTATTATGTACCACGAGGAACGCCTTCACGTTATGCCACCTATCAGACTCTAAAGTTGGCGTGGTGGCATTTCGTTCTAGCATAGGGGCTGGGATAGTGCGCCAACAGGCTGGGTTGCCTGTTTTTTTTATTAAACATACGAGCACATATTACCCTCGACATCACTTGCCCAAATAACATACGCTCTTCCAAGGTACGCACTTGCGTGTTGCGATAATTTCTTTGCAGTGCCATTTGTAGTATAAAGGAACATTTGATATCCGTGTGTCAGTGGCCTTTTTTGCTCTTTTTTTCTCCCATGGGTAACAATAGTGGGATACCATCCCAAAAAGCGTAACTTATTTCTTTCGTGTTAGGAAATAAGTATGTCGTGTTTATAGCAATCACAAAAGTTCCCAAGTAGTAAAGGTAATACGAAATTAATAAAATAGAGAAGCGGGTAACTGTTACATTATCGTAACTTAGCAGAATTTTCTTCACGAAGTAAGATTTTATAACAAAATTGTATGGCTACAGAAGGCCATTGTGGCACTTACGCTGTAGATATCTGTTTGAGGTAATTTTTTGCCAGTAAACGTTCCTCCACTGCATTGTTTCAATGTAGAATTCAATACGCATGCGGTTTTCTGCAACNAAGTATGTCGTGTTTATAGCAATCACAAAAGTTCCCAAGTAGTAAAGGTAATACGAAATTAATAAAATAGAGAAGCAGGCAACTGTTACATAATCGTAACTTAGTAGAATTTTCTTCACGAAGTAAGATTTTATTACAAAATTGTATGGCTACAGAAGGCCATTGTGGCACTAGCGCTGTAGATATCTGTTTGAGGAAATTTTTTGCCAGTAAACGTTCCTCCACTGCATTGTTTCAATGTAGAATTCAATACGCATGCGGTTTTCTGCAACTNAATTTTTTGCCAGTAAACGTTCCTCCACTGCATTGTTTCAATGTAGAATTCAATACGCATGCGGTTTTCTGCAACTTCAACTATGTGGACATGCTAACGCCGTTTCAGTCGTTTCCTCATTTAAAGTAACGGAACATATCCAAGCTCTACGCATGTTCTTAAAATGCACAACCTTTATTTTAACAACAAACATAAAATCAAAAATTTTCTAAACATTGTAACAATAAAAAGAATAGATTGACAAATTTGAATAAACACGTATGTGTACATAAAATCAGCAGACAACCGCAGGAACTCTAGCAGGACCACCAACTTGAAAAATCTGGTGGCTGTAGACAAAAATTGAGCAGTTGCACCGAGTGACTGATACAAATATGAATATGTACTTTCTAGCACTGTTCTTCACTGGCTAATGTAGCGCTTACATTTTGGATACACCAATGATAAATTTTTTGCTAGTAAACGTTTTGCCGTTCCATCGTTCTTTCGATAATCATTTGATAGTTGTATATAGGCTTATACCAGTATGTGGTCGCAAGAGAACTCGGATCGTCTACAACGCTCGATAGTCGGTCAACACAAAGTACTTTACCTGTTCGGTCATTGTCAGTGTCGCGAGCACGACAATCAAGAACGAGGGACTTTTTTCTTGAGCGTCACTACTCACGACCGCAGGTCAAATGATCTGAGATCTCATTAGTCCAAATTGTTACTAGGGGCATTAGTGACACACGGCGGGCTTGCCGAACGGCAGTTTATGTAGTTGTTAGTAGTGTGCGTTATTGCTGGCGCAAATTTGTGCACCGATTAATCTTCTCGAAAATTAAGATTGTTTAATAGAAACTCAAAAATATGTGGTCCAACTAAACTGGGGTTTATTTTAACATTTTGGTTTTAAAACGAAAGGCCGTTTAGCTGGCGCTGATATTATTGTGTCTTTCATGGAAGGATCGTGATTTTATGAGAAAATAAACACTTCACAAAAAGTTCGGAATACAAATAAGAAAGATAAAAGTATTATATATATATATAAGGAAGCATAGAAATTTTAATTTACCAACGGTGCCGATACAAAACGTGCAATTCAAGGTTTTTCTAACAAACATTTATCCAATACTATAGGCTAATAATCGCTAAAAACAAAAAAAATTTCCATAATGGTAGGGAGTGTTTCCTTCTTCCCACTGCAGCTTTGTACCATGTAAGGCCTCCATTTGCATTGTACANTTCCATAATGGTAGGGAGTGTTTCCTTCTTCCCACTGCAGCTTTGTACCATGTAAGGCCTCCATTTGCATTGTACATGTCTCTAACACGTCGTGGCATGCTTGTAATGTTGTTATGATGTTATTTTATGGCATGATGTTATTTTTTGGATGANTGTCTCTAACACGTCGTGGCATGCTTGTAATGTTGTTATGATGTTATTTTATGGCATGATGTTATTTTTTGGATGAAGGTCCCATTCCATCTGGGCAGCTCTTATATCACATAAGAGCTGGAAGTGTTTCTGAAGGTTGTCGACGATTATAAACTGCCGTTTTCAGCTTGACCCATGCATGTTCAGTGCGTTAGTGCGCTCTCTGCTGATCAAAAAATAACTACATAACTCCTACTACCCAAACTGCCTTATATCACAGTATTCCGAACTCTTTGTGAGGCGTATACAAGAATGTAGAAAAGAAGTGAGCAGAGTACTAAGAGTAGGCCGGTTGTTGTTTGCAGATCTTCGCCTCACTGGCTCTGGCGCTGAGTGTGAGCGCACAGTACTACAACGACTACACGACGCCCGTGCCCATTCTCAAGCAGATCAACAGGCACAATGACGACGGCTCCTACAGCTACGGCTACGAGGGCGCCGACGGCTCCTTCAAGATAGAGACCAAGCACACCACCGGAGAGGTAGTATTGCCTCCTGTTCTCCCCTCACCANCGCCGACGGCTCCTTCAAGATAGAGACCAAGCACACCACCGGAGAGGTAGTATTGCCTCCTGTTCTCCCCTCACCAAGCCTCTCCTTTCCTCGCTCACGAGTGGATTAAAGGCTTTTCACGGTAAAGTAAGCACTTTCGAAATAGAGTATGGAGAAATTCCACTGCCCATACTTGCGTATGTTTCCACGGGCACGCTGACTGGCGTGCGACCAGTAAAGTTGGTAACGACGGAGGACAAGTAGATTCATGCCTTAAAGTTGAATAATAAGTGTCAAGTGAACATTTGCAAATACTGAAATGATATCTTTGGCATTATTTTTNTCATGCCTTAAAGTTGAATAATAAGTGTCAAGTGAACATTTGCAAATACTGAAATGATATCTTTGGCATTATTTTTTAGTATAATATTAAGTTTTCCATAAATTTACCGTTTCACTTGACGAGCTTAAGAAAAAAGTTATCAGACCCATGGCAATGTTAATTTTACATGTGGTGGAATAATACACAGTATGCATACAAGTAGATTTAAAGCAAGGCTTTCAAAAGTGCTTAGTTTACCGTGAACAACCTTTAGAACTATGCACAGTTACGAGTAGGGGATTTTTTTTGTTTGACTTTAAAAGTGCTCAGTTATCCACGAACCGAAAATACTTGTATTTACCAGTGTTTGGATAACTGTGACGAACCAGCAGGAGAGTTCCGCCTTCTCCCCTCAACCTGTTCGGTCTTTGTAACTGGACTGTTTACGACGGCAATGATTGTGCGTGGGACATAAAAGTAATGCTAAACGCTATAATTGAAATTTACATGTTTCTGGCAACCAAAGGAATGAGCAATCCCAGGCAGCAATTTCTGCCAACTTCGTGAACAAATATTTCCTGCTCTGTAAATGTGTACATTCATAAAGGAATGCGTTACTCTGGTAAAATATTTCCTCCCAAATTTTTAAGTAACGGCTATTTAGAGCAACCAGTTTTTTTTCTAACATTGTCTTACAAAGACAGATAGACTTCTTTTAAAATATTAAGTATAATTTTATGTTTAGCTCACGCAACGAGGGCGGAATTTTATTGTTCGCAATCACCAACCCATATCACATCTACACGAGAGTCTACTCGTTATTTAATTTGTTTGGATCTCACTCTAACCAGGAGTCCTGTTGGTTTTAGTCAGCGTAACAAACACCACGAAAGAAANATTTAATTTGTTTGGATCTCACTCTAACCAGGAGTCCTGTTGGTTTTAGTCAGCGTAACAAACACCACGAAAGAAAGACACAAATTCACTTTCCAAGCTTTTATTGTATTTACCAGAGATCTGGTTAAAAAGGTAAACAATTTTTCCAACTGATGTCTTACCCAAATTAGCACAAAAGTGTGTGTAATTTGAGTAAAAGTATATGAAATAAATAAGACGAATTTAAATTGATATCTTAGGTAGGATTTTTAGGTAAAACATTGAGAAAGTAATTTTTTCTTTGGTAACTTTATATTCAAGGCGATTTTTTCATACTATTCCATCTAAACGTTATCCGTTCTTGCGTATTTAGGAATTTATCTTTTGACAGCCTTCAAAATAAAACATATGACAAATTTTAACAAAATTATTATATCATACGGAAAACACTCGAACATGTTGTGTAGTCGTAATGACTAGTATTTCTGAGTTGGCCATGAGATACTGAGAAATTCTAATAACCACTTATGCATGACTAATGCAACAATTATTTTGTTATAGGTTAAATTATACAAATAAATAATTCTTTTTGCAGCGAAATAAAACATAACACTTTAAATAAGTAGTAGTTTGCTGTCAGCATTATTATTTAATTCTCAGGAAAAATTTTATGTCATATCATATACAAACATAGGTAAATTTATCTTTTCAAAGGTTTTTACAAACTATTATCTGTTAATTAAGCACATTTTAAAACCCTGCCAAGGATATATTTTGTATCAGTGGAAGAATATATAAATTAAAATTACCATGGACCCTATCATTTTATTCATAAGTCCATAAACTGTAACTGTGAATTAATTATAAACGTTAATACGTTAAAATATATAAAGTTGAACCCTTTTACGAGTATAAAACGAACATAAGCTAAATAAATAATTTCAGTGCTCACAGATATTAAAATTAAATTTCTAATAAAGCGTTGAGACGTGCAACTATTTTCGCTTTATCGGTACCAACTTTACTGCGGTTCCGTGGCGGCCAGTGTGTCTACAGTTATGAGCAGGGGAATTCTCTAACGTTGATGTCAAACGTTCTCATAATCCACGAAACCCACATACTAGAATTGCTATGTGTTTGTATAACTGTGGCGAACTAGAAGGAGATTTCCGTCCCCTCACCTCCTCCTTTTCGATCTTAGTAACTGGACTGTATACGATGGCTATAGCTGTGTCCTGCGCACAGCGGTCGGCATAACTCAGGTGCTGCTTGTCAGAATCGTTTCTCACTTTCTCTGACCTCCACACGCCTGCATAATATAAAGGATTTTTTTAATGCGCGGCCGACCTTGAGAGCTGGAATGCTTCGAAATCACTTGTCTGTAATTTCCTGTCGTGAATGACATGTCATTAATTTCTTTAATAATTCGAACAATGCGCACGATATTACTCTTGTTATGTAATTATATCTTATTACTTCGCCAGTTCAAACGAAAAGGTAAACTTACATCTCCAAGCCACGTAAACATCAATTACTTTTACGAGGTTTGAAAACATAACATCTTGTTCAAGTGTTCTTTAGCAACCTAGGCCTTGGACGTCGCTTTCTAAGAATACTGTTAAAGTAAAACTGCAGGAGTATCAAGAGTGAGCGAAACTTACAGAATTGATATATTTGAATTTCGCCCGTTTTTCCATTTGTTAAATACAAGTTTTCAAATCAGATAAGATATAAAGTTGTGCGAATTGTAATTGGTGCGTATGTGTTTGAAGTCGGTTGCTTTGGTTTTTGTACACAGTTACATTACGACTATTATGCCAGTAATTAAACAAGTATCTGACCGTCTGGTCATATGTTAGGAATGCCTGATTAAGAGGTTTGAGGTGTCGGGTTTGATTCCCGGCTAGGTGACAGACTACTGATACATAATTCTTTATTTATTATCTGGTACTGAATGGCTATCTTGTTTGCATACTGCAGAAGGGCGAGATCATCCTGCCGGAGTGTAGCTAAGTGTACTGGGCGAGGTGGAGGTCCTGCGCCACTGCTAGGCAGTGACGGCGTGTTGTTGTCCGCAGGTGTACGGCAAGTACGGCTACGTGGACGACACGGGCAGGACGCGCGAGGTGGAGTACGGCGCGTCGCGGCGCGGCTTCGAGCCCGCGGGAGCCGGCATCAACGTGCCGCCGCCCACCCTCCAGAACAACTACGTGGCGAGCAACGCGTACGGGAAGGACTACGACGACGGCCAGTACCACGAGGACCCCAGCGTCTACTACAAGAACGAGCAGTACAACAGCAAGCCGCGGTACAACAACCCCCCTCCCCAGCAGCACTACAACTCTCCTCCCCAGCAGCGATACAACCCCCCTCCCCAGCAGCACTATAGCCCCCCTTCTCAACGCTACGACGACTACTACTCCCCGCCTGCGCACCAGCACAGGCCGGCGCCCGTGCACGTCGACCACAACCAGTTCCGCGGCCACCCCGCCAGCAAGTTCGACGTCAGCAGCGGCTCCTACAGCCTCGAGTACTCAGGCTGATGATACACGACGCCAGCCCCACCCCCTCCATGGCGGCCCCACGGTGCTACCCGCCAGCTGCTCCCTCGCTCTTAATTTAACTCGTCGTCGCTGTCGGTGTGTTGACAGCGTTGCCATTGTTGCTCATGTAGTGTTTAGCGTTTATATGTTTCATTCATTACCAAAATATTGTTACTGTACCTTATAGTAATAAATAAAAGTTACTAAAATTCATGTTTATTTTTTTTATCAGCCTAGTTCTCTCTGCGTATGAAAACACTAGAATATAATTGCATTGAAGATAAGCACAAAAAAATCAAACACAATGTATAAAACACACAAAATCATATGATTATTACCAAACGTTTTATGAAAAATTTGATTACAAATAAAATTCTACTTTATTGCGTTTTTTTCACATGCAATTATATGAAATGTCTTAATATTAGTGTGCCTATACGATTTAGTTTTGTTAAAAAGAAATTAAGTAATGGACAAACTGTGTTTTTACTCTTAATTTTGCTTTAGAAATAACATGCCTAAGTTAAAAATCGAGATTTGATTGAAGTGGATGCAGTATGGAGGATAGTCCGTGAATAAACCCGTCTCTTGAAGTTATGTGCTTAGCAAATACACCTGCATTTACAAGCGCAATAAGTTATAAAATACGGCTTTAAGTAAGAGGTTAATAACAAATGTACAAATATTTACAACGGTTTGAATGTCCGCTCGTCAACTTCTGTGAAACAACATAGAGTACCTAGGATTTATTCTATGCATTTCCCAAATAATAATTATATTAAAAAATCACATCCCCGAAATGTTGAAGCAATTTTATTGTATACTTGTGACTTTGAATACAGTATATTTTAAGGGATGACTATCCAAATATTCGCCTTTATAAAATAATCTAACGTCCTGTGTGCGTACAAGATGCCAAGCTGAGATCTGGGCTTTTAGACGTAGTGAAATTGGGGTTTTAACAAATACCACGAAGCGCTTTCCTTAAAACTACTAGTAACATTTTTAAAACGTAACATTATAGTTCTAAAAGACTTTCTCAGCGGCATCGTTGTTCGGTACGCTGGCGTATGAAGTGAGAGCTTTGGGTTGCAGTGTCCATAAGACATAAATCGAGGTGTTAATAAGCGCAATCAGATAACCGTAAATATAATTATATTTCATTTAGCCCTACTTTAATTTAAACGTGTNATTTCATTTAGCCCTACTTTAATTTAAACGTGTTGGTGAGTAACATCACGTAGAAATATTATATACGAATACAGCTATTACGAACGTGAAAAGTAAACGGAAACATAGGTACAAAAGGAGAAAGAGCGGCATTGAAAAGTGAGAACCAGAAGTGCGGCAGCTAGGGCGTGTCTGAAAAAATGCGATGACGGCAGTCGAGATCGATATGTCTGACATCAGAAATAACCTTGACATTTATCGAATTTCTGCTTCAGCTTTAAGCTCCCAAGAGAAATGACCATTTGTTAACAGTATAAAAGGGATCGAGTGGCGTAACGAATATCAAGGGCTAGTTTCATGTGAGTGCCCACTCACTTCATATTCCTACTGCCCATTTTAAAATTACCCTTCCATCCTAAGGAAGCAAGGGAAAAGTAAATGGTTACTTACGTGATAGTTAACGAGGCCGCGGTGGTGTAGTGGTCAGAGTACTCGCCTCTCACCTTGGCGAACTGGTTTCGATTCCCGGCGGGGTCGCTCCCGGTCACTAGGGTGCCAGGAGAAAAATTATGTCCCTCCTGTCTTCATAATTTTTTCGCGGCACGAGGTTTTAGTGACGTAAATAATTACTGAACTCTGTGGCGCTGTTCTGTGCTTCGACTGGCTCGTTATACTGACTGTTCATGACTCTGCATTAGTTTAAACTTCGTACGGGGAAATTGTGCCAAACGATTCCGCTGGTCGGCGGGTTTTCTCAGAGATCTGCCGTTTCCTCACCCTTGCATTCCGACACCGCTACATACTCAGCTCGCTTCACCCTCATCGGTTCCCAAGGTCTTGCTGTTAAGAGCTGTCCTAATCTCTTTAATTTACCACTCCAGGCACTGGTTNCACCCTCATCGGTTCCCAAGGTCTTGCTGTTAAGAGCTGTCCTAATCTCTTTAATTTACCACTCCAGGCACTGGTTTCCATGTGCAACACACCGCAATGACAAACAAGGACGACCGGTGGATGAAATCAGTATACAAGAATACTAACATTCAATCCATTGAAGCATAAGTGGCAANTGCCATGTGCAACACACCGCAATGACATACAAACAAGGACGACCGGTGGATGAAATCAGTATACAAGAATACTAACATTCAATCCATTGAAGCATAAGTGGCAAATGAAAATAAAATTGTCTGAAATAAATTAACAAACGGACTTTTGATTACTCTGATAGTGATTATAATATACCTACAGATTTGCTCTTATGTAATATTATTGTGATTCCTAATGGGAAATAATGTATTAAACATAATATTATATATGACCTAGAATGGTATTTAGCCGTGAAAATTAAGATTTTTAATAGTTAAAGTTTGAAATTAATTAAAGAGTATATAAAAAAAACGTATTTCATTTATAGTAAGATATTTAATTGGAGCCTAAGTCTGAGATAACTGACCTCATCGAAGTTCACAGCAGTGGGCGTACTGAAATAACATTTGTCCTATTCTTAACGGTGACAATGATATGGCGAGATGCTGTACCAAGGTTTATTCTACTGAGGTTAGGNTGTGATTCCTAATGGGAAATAATGTATTAAACATAATATTATATATGACCTAGAATGGTATTTAGCCGTGAAAATTAAGATTTTTAATAGTTAAAGTTTGAAATTAATTAAAGAGTATATAAAAAAACGTATTTCATTTATAGTAAGATATTTAATTGGAGCCTAAGTCTGAGATAACTGACCTCTTCGAAGTTCACAGCAGTGGGCGTACTGAAATAACATTTGTCCTATTCTTAACGGTGACAATGATATGGCGAGATGCTGTACCAAGGTTTATTCTACTGAGGTTAGGAACAAAACATGATTTGTTATGGGAGAGTTTGGCATAGGGAAAATTTCCGCCGCTAGGTGCGCAGTGTTCCAAATGGCAACTTTAAATTAAAATTTTTAGCTACGTGAATATTACTTAGTTACAAAGTTATTTTATATTTGATTTATGATTATTACAATAATTCTTGTATTATCGTACAACATATAGAAAAACTGGTACAATGCCGACACTAGCGCTTACCCAGGGGCGAAAATTTTTGTTTGCCAAACTTTTCCCCAACCTGAGTAGAAGTAACCTTAGCTGTACTAAATAATGATGTGGCTGGATGTTAGAAAGTATAATATATGGTCACTAATGTGCGTTAGGCGTGATGCCTTGGGACGATCTCTTGTAGGAGGCGGTGTAAAGTGACGATATTGCGAAAGTGCTTTTCCCCGTTATGTTGAGTGTATTTTTTCGAGTGAAACATCAAGAATTTTAAAAACACTGCATTATCGTTTCACACACAAAGTATCAAGACGTAGTGTTTACGTTTGGGTGCTATACTGAGCGATAATCACTGCGACACGGTGACACGAGGTTGTATTTACGTATCGAAAGTAGTTTCGGTCCAGCATTGAATTGGCGAGTGATGTACTGCACCGTGGCCTGTCTGTCCGCTGTCAACCGAGCTAGACGACAGCGACCCCTGCCGTTGACGCGTTGTACGCCACAGCAGCTGTCTCTGGTGGCTATGGCTTCACTCTCACCTCATGAGCTCACAGTACACTTGCTTTTGACACGGTGGCACGTGCAAATACCAGTACCTGCACAACTTCGGAGATGTAATGCCACCTCCGAACGATCTGACCGTAATATAATAAGACGAGATCTTGGTGCTCCCTCGTTCTGCGCTCGACTTATAATAAGACAGTTTGCACAAGGTCTTATGATATCCCAGTCATGTGTGGCTGGGTATTATATTATTTAACATGGCGACTACAGTTGAATTTTGCCAACACAACAGATGTTACTACATTTTATGTTATAAACGGAACATTTCAGTAAACGTTGCGTATAACCACGCAATAACGATCGTTGTTTTGAAACTTAAATTAGCCATGCTATTATACAATCCCGAAAAAATTGCAGATACCTTCAAAATCACACCCACGCGTGCCCACACACATGAGGTTCTCTCTATACCGCTCTCTTTCTCTTACTTTATATATATCAGTACATATTCTATAAAATTCGGACGTTGCACTTTTATATACAGGAACCATAAAAAACTCATATTTGGAAAATACATTTTATTCTCTTCTATAAATAAGCATTCTTCATAGAAACGATGTAGCGCTTGGAGCACAAAGAAATAACGAATAGTGGGAAAATCCTGCATTCATTCCGGGACGAGATAAACTTCAAAATCGTNACTTGGAGCACAAAGAAATAACGAATAGTGGGAAAATCCTGCATTCATTCCGGGACGAGATAAACTTCAAAATCGTGTACGTTTATGTTAGGTACGTATGCAATTGTTGCACGACCTATTTGATACTTGCCAACTGACACTGAGCCAATAACAAAGAGGTAACCAAATGTAGGCCTAATTATGACTTCTCTCACAAGTGTCGGCAAGGAGCCACTGAGCTGTTGACATATCGAGTTTACAAACTAATGTGAAGTCTAGCCTACCGATCACTGAATTCGCGAATTTTTCCCTGTCTGTAATAAAGTTTTATCCTCATTATAAAAGATAATGTTCTAAACGAACATATCATCTATTCAAGTTAAATATTTTTCATTTGTAATTTTGAAGGCTAACCATTGTAGTGAGGTAATTGTCTGGATTAATTTGCCATTATGCTGAAATACATCAATTAGATTAGTATACCGACAAAGATGTGTATATTAACAAGAAAATAGTATTACTTGCACTTAATAAATTTATTAAACAAGAAATATGTTTTATTCTTTTATAGAAAACTATCAATTAAATACTATGTATTCATCACTGTTATCAGAAAAGTTACCGCTGTATTAAATACTTTGTAATTATAAAAAAAGCAAATACAAAATATCCAGTAAAAACANTTATCAGAAAAGTTACCGCTGTATTAAATACTTTGTAATTATAAAAAAAGCAAATACAAAATATCCAGTAAAAACAAAACTATATACACAAAATAGTTATGTACAAAGAGTGGATAATTTTACAGTTATACAGCAAATACTCGACAATTTCCTTAAAATTTAAAAGTTTCCTGTTTATTTATTTATATGAAAATACGTATTCTACAACCGAAAAACTATTAAACCTTAAACTAGTCGTTCGTGATACTGTCAGATAAATAATTTGTTAGTTTTTTTTCCTTTCATTTTTTTATATTTTTTTTACACACATAAATGTTTTATACTGATTTACGCACTTGTTGTATTCACAAAAAACGGATAACTTTTGGTGACAGAAAATGTCCTATTTCGTTAAATGTAATATTCGAAAGCTGTTCAAATACTTTCCTCTTTTTGCAGATAGTCATCCTATGACAATGATTAAAGCAATTCTCCGAAACAAATATTCTCTTCAGATTAATTTCTTGACTTATTAAATTTTTAACTACGGAAAATTTTCAATTTGGCGCCATTTCCAGTAGCCCAACTCAAGANTAATTTCTTGACTTATTAAATTTTTAACTACGGAAAATTTTCAATTTGGCGCCATTTCCAGTAGCCCAACTCAAGATATGGGGTTATAAATCGTTGAGTAACATAGCCTCCGATGTACCTCAAGTATTCATTTCTTTTTGTATGTTACGACAACGCAAAATTTTCAATTTGCCTCTTAAAATACACTTTAAATCATTTACGATCAAAGATTCAGTCCGCAGCTTCGAGACCATATCTAATTCTTTGCGAACAAGACTCTTATGCCCAACGACACATTTACCATCTGTGTGATTTTCCGATGCCAGATCCAGCAAGTATATTCTTCACACTGTTAGAAAAAAGTGTCCGTAAAATAACGNTCTGTGTGATTTTCCGATGCCAGATCCAGCAAGTATATTCTTCACACTGTTAGAAAAAAGTGTCCGTAAAATAACGTAAAAACCAGTTACAAATTATCCATACATTTGCGTTAAATTACGGTTTCTTTTTTTTTTTTCAATTAAGTTCTCTCCGAAAATTACATATAAATCTCCGTGAATACATGAAACGTGTCCACAATCTTGCAAGTTAATTTTTTTTTAATCTGCTTTTTATAATAAGGTGTAACAAAAAAGAAGTTTTACTTTCGTTATGTGGGTTATGCATTGTATACACATAATAATGACTATTAAAAAAATTGTATGGCAGCGGAATTTGAACTCGGAGAAAAATCTTTATTTCCTAACACTTTACCCTCTCACCTACCATGCTTTTACAGATTGCATTATTGTATATACGGAATTTCTATTGAACGATGCATGTACCTCTTAGTTTCTTGTCATGATATTTCCTTAATGTATTTCACTGAGTAAAACAAAGAAATAAAAAAAATTATTAAATATTTTGTCTTGTAGTAGGATTTGAACACGTATCGAAAAATCAACAATGAATAACTCGAACCACTTACCTAGCACACCAAGTTTTTTTGTAAATATGTCTTTTCTATGAAAGTGACGACCGCGCCTGTCTTAGTTCCAAGTCGTGTTAAAAAGGATGTAATATTTGCGGTTTATAAAACGAGGTTACGAAAATAAAAAATTAGTTTCGTTATGTTCGTGTTTCACTGTGTATACAGGAAATTTTGTCATGTAGCGGAATTCGAACATGAATAAATGAATTGCAACTGTATGAGTGGTTCGTCACTCCTACCACTATTAAACATGAAGTAGTATTGTGAATATGGTATTTTGTACGCTTCATGTATCATCTGCATCATTCATGTCTCAATATCGAAGCCATAATAATACGAAGAGCTTCCGTATTTCATATTTACTGAGCTCATTTCCGTTATGTGTCATTCCGGAGTGTCTTTCCGTAAATTAACTCTACATGTCCGTAGAAGTTTCCGTAAATCTACAGAAATTTCTAATAGTGCAGGATTATCTTCTTTTTTCTTCTTTACAGGGAAAAAATGCGAGAAATGCTTCCCGACAATATAATTACTTAGTCAGTGTTTAAATTCAATTGGAGACGGATACATGTTTGTATGTCTCATTCCTCTAATGTGAGAAAAGTAACATTTTTATATATCTTGATTCGGTTTAACCATCCTGATATACCGGACACTGAGAATAGTTTAGATAGGCAAATGCCTACTTATGATTTATTGCCTATCTGGATGCCTCCCTGAAAAAGGGTATTTATGTTTTCCTTCTTCCGCCCTGAATACTTCCATGGTGTTTCTCATTTCGCTTAGAATTCCGTTCTGATTAGCTAACTAATTTCATAAGAGGTTTTTGGAACTGAGGAATTAAAAAGGTCGAACCGGTAATTGCATAATTAGATAAACAGAGAAGTTGGTATTACACTACCACAATCCTCAATAATTGTATTGGCATTTGCATACTTGAGTGAATTTGCAACACTATTATAATGTAACGTCGCAACAATTTTAACCATTTGCTGTCCACTTTCTTGGACATATAAATGATTTGTGTGAGTTTCGCTGATCATGCGTTGATCTTATAAGTAATTGTTCAATACACGTTTTGTTGGTAAATTCATAATGAAAANTGAGTTTCGCTGATCATGCGTTGATCTTATAAGTAATTGTTCAATACACGTTTTGTTGGTAAATTCATAATGAAAAACCGTAACCGTGTTCGATGAGATTATATCGTGCTCATTTTAGAAAAATGTTGCACATCATGAAACACAAAAATCCTTGTAAACTTTTGCAAAATACTTTTCACTTAAATATGCTTAACATCCTCGTGCTGCAGTAGTAGGAAAAGGAATGAATAAATGCATAAAGTTAAGAAAATATTACTATTACAGTTATTCGCGAAAGTGGTAACTATAAATAACGTATTTAATGTAGGCATATTACCGTTTTTAGAATTGAGATTATCTGCTCTTCGGCAGTTATTCACCCACTTCTTTTGGGATGTCGTTATCTTTATTCCGTTTACTGCTGCTATTACCCCAAACNTCTTCGGCAGTTATTCACCCACTTCTTTTGGGATGTCGTTATCTTTATTCCGTTTACTGCTGCTATTACCCCAAACTCAGCGCAGTACGACATATTTGCTAGATTACTGCAACGCTGCACATCGAATGTACACACATTACTTAAAAGCCGGAACAGGAATACAATAGTAAAATTAGTTAAATGTTATTAATATACAAGCACTAAAGTCTCGCATACTTATCCCGTGTGCAGTCACAAATAGACAAACCGAAGGTGAGAACAGCTCAGTGTGAACAAGTAGAGCGCAGCTCCCTTACTGCCTTACTGACAGCCAGATGACGTCATAGACAGAGCGGAGGAGTGGCGAAGGTGTGCACACCTTTATCTTTTTTCTTTTTGTACCATGGATTGCACCCAGTTCGTCAGAGATTTGTTGAAAACATTGGGTGGATGTCAACATGAAAAATAAATGATTAATATAACTAATGAGACTACTTTTCTTTACATGGATACTAATAATTTCTAAGACGTTTTTAAAAGCTTAGATGGGTAGGTGAGTCTTGACGTCTCGTTGATAGCGACATCATTGGCTATGCAACCAGAAAAAATACAACACTAGTGAGACAATTACAAATACACACGTGTCTTGTCTGGGACTCGAAAACAGAACGCCTCGTACCGTAAACTGGCGTGCAACCAACCACATCACGGAGGTAGGATTCGGAACATCAATTACGATAGTCTAAGGTTTTGGTAGACAAGGACTAACAACATAACATATTTACAAGGACATAATTTTGAAAACATGTGTGTGAGTCATTTGAGTCATGTAAGTTTCATGGCCTACCGTATCACTACATGTGTGCAGAATGTGGTGGAAATAGCTGGACTGGTTATCGATATATCGTATAAGAGCTTTATTTCTCATTTGGCCCTCCCGTACAAAACATTCTAAAACGACTCTCTAATGGTATTTCTGATGCTTCTTATAGATACTGAAATATGTCAAATTATTTATTATATATTATAAATTTATCTCAGTTTTTAATATTGCAACCATTCTGTAAATAAAGCAAGACACACTTTAAACATGGCCCACTGAAGTATTACTAGTCTAAAAAGTTCAGTGGTAATCGGTTAATTGGTCCCGGAGACATGACAAAAAGCTCAATTTTCTCATGTGGTAATATTTTCATAACTGGAAAACCAACGTAGATTTTTGATACATTCTATGTTTATTATACATTATGTTACATATAAAGTCAGTTGAAATTGTTTGGTACATGTGGCATACTGACGTAAAATATTTACATCGCTGGGATTTTGAAAATATATGTGAATACCTCCATAGGTCATATAAATTTAGATAGACCACAAAAGTATATCATGTCACCTGAATTTGGTTAGTATCAGTCAAGAGTTTCCCGAGATAGGACACGAACACTTAATTTTTATGTGGTGCCATCTTACAAAATGGCGCACAAATAAGTAAATTTATTCGCTCATATGATGCTTGCATAATACTATAAGCATACAAAGCTAGGTTGATATTTTTTACATTATTTCGTAGATATAGCAAGCTGTGCTAAAATGTATATATGGGCGCTATTTCAAAAATAATCACCTGGACCTTTTAATACATAGCTTACCAATTTATATATATGGCCTACGACAGACAGTATTATTTGTTTGCCGAACTTGGAAGGCATATGTTGATTGTTTCCCAAATTTAACAAACTTTACTTATTCGAGTGGCACTGTATTACAAAATGAGGAACAAAAAAGGCTCTCGGCAGACAAATTTGATGATTCTAATAGGTACTGCGAAAGTTATGTTGAATTTTGTTACTTGGTTTCGTAGGTATTGCATAGTATTCTATATGGTTTATATAGCCTGCATTAAAAAATTATAGTCTGAACCACTTTAACATGTAAATATACATGACTTAAAGTAGTATTGGTTGAGTGCAATATTTCGTACGAATCGGTTGAGTGTTTCCCTGAGATAAAGCATTAAAACTTTATCTTCGTATGGTACTATCTTACAAAATGGGATACAAATGAGGCGATGTATTGACGCATTTGATGGTTGTAGAAAATATTTTTTGTAGCTTATAGCAAATTTGGCCGAAATTTGTCAAACTGTAAGGTATATATTGCAAATAATCCTAAAGTCGCATTTTCAAAGATATGTGCTTTATAAACTTAAATTGCGTTTATGGAAATGACCTAAAATAGTATTACTTATATGCAAAATTTGGCAGGAATCGGTTGTGTAGTTACCGAGATAAAACATAAAAACATAATTTTTCATGTAGCACTATCTTCCAAAATGGCTGGTTAATAACATTATCACTTTTCAGTTCGTACACTATGCACTGTCAACGTACCAAATTGAGTTTAAATCGGTTAAATGGCTTCCGAGATATAATAGAAAGACTGAATTTTTAAAATTTGGGCTATCTTCCTTAATTACATATGCATGCCATTGTCACTTAATAAATTTAATTCTTGAATAATTCACTGTGAATATTCCAAATTTTGTTTAAATCGTATAATTGATTCCTGAGATATGACGTATAACCTAAATTTCAATATGGCCGCCATTTTTTAAATATGTACCCTGGTGTGATTGAAAACTATACAACACTTACATACTTACTAACCACTATATGTGGACCTAGTTTGGTAAATTCGGTTGTCGGGTTCAAAAGTTATTAGGGGGGACATACATTCCAGACAGAGAAGAGGCGATAGTATAAGCCTTCGGAAAGTAGGCTAAAAACTGCAAATAGAGTTGCACAAAAGGGCCGAAAGCCTGTATAAGGTAACTTATAATACATGTAATAAAAGTATAACTAAATTATGAGTTAATGTTCCGAGCCATTCTTGGTAGGATTCTGAGCCTTGAAGATCAGAGAAAGAGGGTCAGTGTTCTCTGGAAATGGGAACGAGTAGTAAAAAAATATAATAGCTAACGCAGGGATTATCAGCAGAAGCCGTGGAAAAAGAAAGTATCTCAGAGATCATTAGTCAAAGAGAAAGGGAGCACAGGCTCGTGGGGGTTTTGTACAAAATTTGTGTAGCAAACCTAAGGTCCTGGGCTGAAATTCCGAGTAAAAGGAAGTAAATAAAATGCTGCCAAAATTTGAAGAGCATGCTAGCTAAACATTTAATGACATCCTTGTTATCTGATGATACCGAAGATGTTATAACAGAGTTGCGCCAGTGGCTGAAGGATTAGATGAAAAAGGTTCCTGTAAATGAGGACATGATTTTTTTCTCGATGGAGGAGATATAAACAATCGTGAGGGAAACTGGGCTTAACAATGTCCAAGATTTAGATGCTCTTGCAAGATAACTATTTCTTATTTCTCAGAGCTTAACCAAGGATGCTATGATGAATATTTAAATGACATTTTTATAAAAGGAGTGTTCCGAGACATTGGAAACTTGGCCAACCGATCCTGGCCCAACCCTGTATCCCACTCTCATGATATTTACTGACAAGTATAATACCTTGCTTAATTTTAATAGTGCTATTGCAGAACTGGCGCAGACATGAAAAGGGTTTTAATGTTTACAACGTGTTAATGCGTGTTTATATATTTTAGAGTCATTTCGGGTTAGCATAGCAGGTCTATTATTGGCAATGTTCTTGGCGACGCCTCAACTACTTTAGCATTTTCAATGTTTATTATTTCAAGTAAGTTAGAAAGTAGTGTTTCGTGAATACTTTTTTAGGGGCTAGGACCAGCGAGGGGAGGTGGTTAGGCCATATTGATGCAATACGCAGCTGATTTTTGTGATACCATGTTTAATTAGGCTTTACAACACAAGCCAAGAAAAAAGTACAAATAATACAAAATCAAAGTAGGAATCAACAGAAATAAAACATCAAACAATGTAAAACACACACTTAACAGTATCAATACATAATAGGCAAACCGTGCTAAAATGCTCAAAAAATGATACAATCATTGCCATAAAATTTACTACACTTAGAGATAATTCTAAACAAGAGACCAAAACTGGTACAGAGCATCATAAGAGTCGTATTAAAACTTGAAGTTTCTGTTGCAATCGTCAGCGAAGGACTGCCATCATAAGGTACTGACACAGCTAAAACCCTGGTAACGTTAAACGTCATAGGACGAAGCTTTTTACTTTTACTCTGTGTGGGTGTGGAGTGAAAATTAATAGCATACTTCAGCACTCGTTTGTCACAGGTTAAGTAAAACTTACAGAGATGAGAATGCCGAAAATACTATGGAAGGCAATTTGTTGTTTCGTTGAATTACTCGCCACCTGAACCACTGTGACCCAACTGTGCGATTGTTTCGGGAGCAAACGGAACATGAGGGAACACTGACGCTATTCCCCACCTGTGAAATATAGCTGGTTTATAGGGTCGTAGTTAATTCCTCCAGGCACAGACTATGAGGTGCCTAGAAGGTTGAGTGTATTTCAATAAGGTAGTTTTTTGACGTTTCACTTAACTGGATAATTATTTTGTCTCGAGTTTGAACAAACACCACATACAGCAACACTTCCGAGGTGTGGTACTCTAATTTGGCTACTCGTTTTAACTGGGGCGACTTCGTGCTGGAGGGGGGCTTCTCTGGGCGGCGACTTGATACTTAACTACTCTGCCGTTGGTGCTGGTATGATGTCAGATGGGGATGAGCTCCGGCGATGTGGGTGGCCTTGGAAAAGGCCCGCATTTGGTGTCATCTCACTGGACTGCTGTTCTGGGCTCGTTCTCACGTCCTCTCGCGATTCCTTGACGCAACTCTTCCCTCGGCACGGTGATAATGAACTGGCTCCCTGTTCTCGCGTAAATTCACTTATATGCTCTTCAGCCTCCCTCCCTAAGTCTCTGCACGTGTCTCTCTTATTGGGGGAGGGGGTGGTGGTTGCCTTCAGTACAAAGCCATTCAGCCATGTGCCATGGTTCGTGACGGTTCGGGGGCGGGAGAAGTGGTGATCTGCCCCTTGAATTTACCATCTCATCTTATTTTTCCGCGGTTTGGCTACAAGGGTGGTAGGGGTGAGGAGTATTCGTGGCCCCCACTTCCACTTGGTCAGCCGTTTTCTCAGGCGTCAAGCTAGAGGTGCTCTTGCTTGGCTCTGCAATTTCTCCCGTTTTCCTACGTATGTACGTAGCACTTTCCGGGTGCTCCGGCGATATGCCAGCTCTTACTCGGCACAACCTTGACACATGTAATTGCGATCCATTCTATCCGTTCTGGCTGTCCACGTGCCTCGTGACACGTGTCAACTGGTAGGCGCTCGCGAAGGGGGTCAGCGAGACTTCTACTCAAAAGGCGTTACACAGCAACACATAGGCACTTGGATGGCTTTGCGAAATTCGCGTTGACCACCAGAACAGAGGAAATTTTCACATTTCAACAGGCACGAACTCACACAACAGTAAATTTTTCTACCATCCAAAGAGATGAACGACGTCGTCAGAGGCCACTATTTTTTACCCTCAATATTATGGAGTGACCTGCAGTAGACACCATAAAGTACATCGAGAATGCAATCTCGATATCCTATATGGCATGTTTATCGGCTCCCCAACTTAGTGACATCTTTTTCATTTTTATCACAATATGGTGAAATAACTGGCGGGGGATGCTAATGCCTTGTCTTGAGAGAGAGATTCAGGTCTTGTCTGAACAGAGATGACGAGTGGTACTGGCGAGCACACGAATCCAGAATGTATTTTTGAGCCATATATGACTGGGAATGGTGGCGTCATGGCGCGGGGAGTTACATCCAATGATTCGTGGGCTTTGCTGGTAGTGATCAGGGAAAACTGATGGAACAGTGGTAGATTCAGGAAATTCCACGGCCTCATGCACTTCCCTTGATTGTGTAGCCCCAACCTGGAAGTTTTCTTACTGGTTAATGTCTGCCCACTTCCTCAGGGCTGTACCTGCTGTTGAACCCTTCATAGGAGTCCCTAGTATTCAAACTTGTCGCAAAAAAAGCATGTGTCGAACTAGTTAGAATGGTAGCATCAGTCTTGAACATGCAATATCTGGAGCATATTTTGCAACAATTGTGGTACGATTTGCAACAGGATAACATTAGACGGCTCTATGACATGTATATGTATATATGTGTGTGTAATGGCGTGTTTTAAGTACGTCAGGCAGTATTTTGTATATACAAAACAATTAAGACAAATTCATCAATTTTTTTTACACCAGCAGTATTCATTGGAATCATCAATTATGCTCACACAGTTCCAATTATATATAAACACTATTAAAAAGTTATATGCCGCACCTGAAACATGTCAATTTACATTCCATAAAGTAGGACTTCTCGCGTGTAACATTTAGTAGGAATCAGTTGATTGTTCCTCTAGATATGGTACGAACCCTCCATATCTTTCCTATGACGATTTTCGTAAATGGGGGACATCATCTTCTGTAAAAGCATATTAGATTGTTATATACTTACGTTATACAAAGTTGAGTTAAAATCTATTAAATAGTTTCGTAGATATGGCACGCTAAGCTTAATGATTTTATAGCTGCCATTATAAACATAAATTTGTTAAACTTAAAAAATACATAAATTAGTATGGCCTACTACCGTACAAATTCTTCACCAAATTTGGTAAGAATGGGTTGATTGTTTCCATATATATGACACTATAACTCAGTTTTTTTTATTTTGGAGCTATCTTACAAAATGGCAGAGAAATATATAAATGTATAGACAAATTTTATGGTTGTAATAGACACTGCTTGCATACAAAGTTATGTTGAAATTGATTTCGTTTGTAAAATATACTGAGCTGAAATATTTATATAGCCACCATTGTAAAAAAAATTACCTCGTCTACTGAAAACATACCAGTTTATACCATCTGCTGCAGTACTATTTGTTTGCCAAGTGGTGGGATTCAATCAATTTTGAACCCAAGATATTATATAAAAATTTTACTTTTCATGTGGTTTATCTTAAGAAATGATGGGATAAAATGTTTTATAGAAACGCATTTCATAGTTGTAATATATACTGCTAGAATACAAAATTAAGTTGGAATTTATAACATGGTTTCGGCGATATAGCATTCTAAGCTGAAATTTCTATACGACCGCCATTTTGAAAATAAATACCTGTTATACGTAAAACATACCACTTAACATCATCTGCCGCAGTACTACTTGTTTACCAAATTTAATAGGATCTGGATAGTTGTTTACCAAGATAAGACATAAAAACTTTATTTATTCGTGTGGCGCTGTCTTAAGAAATGGGTGACAAAATTGATGTGTGTTGGCATGTACGATATTTGTAATAAATACTTTCAGCTTAAAAAAATTGTTCTAAATTAGTTTGATGGTATGGTGGATATACCAAATAAACCTTAAATATTTGTATGGCTGCGATTTTTTATAATAGGTGCCTTATCAAGTTCAATTAATTACTTTTACTTGTCCTATCATAGTATTATTTGGTGCCAAACTGGGTGAGAATTATTAACATATTTTTCGAAATTTAAAATCTTCCTTTATTCATTTGGTGGTACCTTCCACAATGGTGGAATAACAACTATCTCCACTACAAAATTAAGTGCTTACACGATGCTCTTCTAGCATACCATTTTTTTAAAATCGGTTTAATGGTTCCCGAGATATGACATATCAAGCGTAGTGTATTTTAGTAGCCGCCATTTTAAACTGAGTGCCCAGCGTTTTCGAAAATTATAAAATTCAGCTGTCCTTACTAAGTGCTATATGTGTACCGAGTTTGGTAAAATTAGGTTGATGCGTTCAAAATTTAAAAAAAGGAGGGGTGGACACACGCACACAGCCCCACATACAATAAATACACAGACTCAAACAGGAAAGTGATTTCATAATCCTTTACTCCTTCAGAAAGGAGGCTTAAAAGTACAATTGGAAAAGTCATAACTATGGACGAAATGATTAAAAAAACCGATTTAACTAGGTGAATTTGAGAAAAATTTAGTAATATGCAAAGTTAATTTATCAAGTGGTATCAAAAATATATATTTTCTCTTTAAATTATGTCGATAACAATGAATCAAAATATATAGTAAAACTATAAAATGAAGTAACAATTGATCTAACTATATCAAAACAATGGTGATAGACCTTTTTGTTCAGTGTAGAACGAAATCCAATTTACTTGGATAAACAGCAATAATAGAAATTGAAAACCGACAACAATAAGTATTTTATTAAATATAGTAACACTGTATCCAAAGTGTTATAAAACAGTTTGAATCTGTCAACAAAAGATATAGAAAATAAAGAAAACATATATTGATCATAGAAAGCGAAAACTGTAATGAAAGTAGGACAAAATAAAGAAACTTGTAGTCAGTGAAAAAACATCGGGGGAGGCGAGTATTTGGTTTTTTTCGTTTTGAGTAGAAAAAATGTTTTTGATATCACTTTCCCGTCTGCATGTGTGTTTCTGAGTGTGTCCCTGTGTTTGTGCCCCCGTCCCTTTAAAAACATTAAACACCTTAACCGAACTTCACCAAAATCGGTAAAAAATATAGTACTTTGTAAGGACACCTGACTTATATAGTTTTCGACGACCGACGGGTGCTTTCTTACACACTGGTGGCTATTAAAAAAATTTACGGCAATGCGTCATATTTCAGGAATTATTTAACATATTTATTCATCATGAAAGCATTTAATTAATAGATGGGTGTTGTTGATTTGCCATTTTCGAAGATAGCATCACGTGAGAAAATAAAGCCTTCATATTATATCTCGAAAACTACGCACACCAGTTCTCGCGAAATTGAACAAACATGAAACACTATGGCAGGCCATGTAAATTTATGCAAATTAAATTGGTTAGGCACTTAGGTTGAAAATGGCAGCCATAAACATATTTTAGGTTCATTTTTTATAGGCTATCTATGATACCGTTTAACCAATTTCTACCATTTTTTGTATACTTAAAGTACAAAGTATCATAGAAGACCTCACATGGACACTTTCTTCCGCCATTTTGTAAGACATGGTCAAACGAATAAATAAAGTATTTATTTGATGCCTCTAGAAACAATTGACGGATTCTTACTAAATTGGCAAACAAGTTGTACTGTGGCAGGTGATGTAAATGTTAATTTTTTTGGTAGGTGAAACACATATATTAAAATGTTGGCCATATGACCATTTAAGCTTAGTGTGGTATATCGTCGTAACAATGTAATCAATTACAACTTAACTTTGTATGCTGGAAGTATATATTACAACCATTAAATGTGTCCAACAAAGTATCTTATTCCCCCATTTTCTAAGAGCGCATCACATTACAAAACGAAATTTCGTGATATATCTCCAGAGAAAAACAACAGATTTCCGTCACGTTTGGCAAAATAATACCACTACAGCAGAACATGTAAACTTACATAACATTAGTGGGTCAAACACTTAATTTAAAAATGGCCACTACACAGAATTTTTGCTCAGTATTTCATATCTACGAAACTACGAATCTAATTTCAACTTGACTTTGTATGCTGGCAGTATATATTATTACCATTAAATTTATATATACAGAACCTCATTTCTCCGCCGTTTTATATAATAGTCCCACGGGAAGAAATTATGTTTTTATGCCATATCTCGGGAAACAATAAATAGATTTCCACAAAATTCGGAGAAAAATTTAACTGTAATTGGGCATATTAATATATATGTTTAAAACGTGCCAGGCACTTATTTTCTGAATGGCAACTATAATAATACTTAAGCATAGTGTGTTCCCAGATAACATGTAAGCTTGCAGCAAGCTTACCATTTGACTTAAACTGACTTTGCTGTGCAAGCTTGTCCTATCATAAGTGAATTGAACTTAATCCAAGCAAAATTTATCATGACTAGCACATACTTCCTAATGGCAGGCTTGCAAATGGTTTGAATTAAGCTTGTAAGATACCAAGGCAAACTTATGGCAAGTGTAATTAATTAAGCTTGTTACAAGATTGATCTGTGGACAATAGTTAGGTTGATTCAAGCTTGATTCTAACATCAAGGATTGCATAGCAAACTTGATTCAAGCAAAAATGCTTGTCATAACAAGTTTGATTCAAACTTGACTGAAGCTGTTTATGTTATTGGGGTTATATCTCTGAAACCAGGGAACAAATTTTAACGAACCTTTGTACATTGTATCTATGACAGTCATCGAACGGCGAAATACATACATTTTTTGTCCTTCATTTATTATGATCTTCACACGAAAAAAAATGGAGGTTATATGTCATATCTCGAAGACAAATATACCGATTCCTACAAAATTTTACATGTGAGTAGTGTTACACTAGTGTATGTAAACAAACATGTTTTAGTATAGCTGACCCTTTTTAGTGGCGTTAGTTTAAATAATTTAGGTTAGCATATACTAAGTAATTCAACAAAATTTAACCAAATTTTTGTAAACTGTCAGTATTTATTATTAGCATCAGTTTTGCATACAGATATCCTCTTTTGCCAGCCTTTTTTTTTAAATAAAGCCATGTGAGACAATGGAACAGTTTGTCATATTTCCGTAACCGTTTAACTAATTTCTACCAAATCTTGCAAGCCCTTAGTGCTACAGAAGGTCATGTAATGTTAACATTATTTAAGTGGAATCAGACACTGTTTTCAAAATGGTGGCCAACTAAAATTTTTGATAATGTGGTTATATACATTACTTAATTTAACAAATTACAACAAAACTTTTAATGCTAAACGTATATATTAAAAGCACCGCATACAAATAATATTTTTTTAATTTCATAAGATAGCACCAAGTAAGAAAGTAGAGCTTTCACACCATATTTTAGGGACCAATCTACCTATTTTAACCAATTTCTTCGCACAAGTAGTGCTGTGGTAGGCCATGTAAGCTTACGTGTTTTAATTGGCTCAGGCTTTTGTTTTTTCAAAATTACATCCTTGTAAATATTTCAGGTTAGCAAGCCATATTATTAAAACCATTAGAATGATTACATCGGAAGTTGATTCTGCGAATCTGACCTCCCTAATTAAGTTGATTGGACGCAACCTTATAATCGGAGTTTTTTTTTGTTCGAGTGCCTCGTAATGCACGTGTATTTTTTATTGTCTCGGAACTTTTGCATATGTGTCTCTAATTATATTGCTGTCAACGAGACCATCTAAGATTTAAAGAGCTTCTTTAGCAATTATTTGCGCCTATGTAAAGGAAATTATGCTCATTCGTTATGTCAGTAACTTCTTGTTGAATATTTTTATCCTTTTTAATTGGTGTTCCCATTATTTTATTTGTAGTCAACATTAGTATCTGAGATACTGACTTTAAACTCTGGATGCCATTTTGACTGAGAAAAGCAAGGACTTCAGTAATACCTCCTACAAAGAAAGTTCAACCAAATTTTCATCCGACTGCTACATTAGTAAATAACTGTAAAGTTACTGTTACAAACCATTGTTAGATACAATAATTTCTAAATGTAAAGAAAAATGTTTTATTTCTAAAAAATTACTTATGTTTGACGCTATTCCCCACCTGTGGCACACAGATTGGTTTATAGGGTCGGAGTTAATTCCTCCAGGCACAGACTATAAGGTGCCTGGGATTTGAGGGTATTTCAATAAGGTAGTCTTTTGATGTTTCACTTAACTGGATGGATATATTGTCTCGAGTTTAAACAAAAACAACATACAGAAACACTCCCGAGGTGTGGTACTCTATTTTAGCTAACTCGAGTTAACTGTGGGCGACTTCGTAGTGGATGGGGGACTTCTCTGGACGGCGAATTGATACTTAACTACTCTACTGGTGTGGTACTGGTATGTTGCCAGCTGCGGATGAGATCCGGCGATGTGGGGGGCCTTGGAAAAGGCCCGCGTTTGGTGTCGTCTCCCCTGGACTGCTGTTCTGGGTTCGTTCTGACGTCCTCTTCGCGATTTCACGATGTAACTCTTCTCTCGGCCCGGTGATAATGAACTGTCCTGTTCACTAACTGTTCTACTGACGTACTCATGTACTGAGGTACTGTTGTCGCTGGGGGTCCGATGTACCCCAGCCGCACTCAGCGAAGCTGTTCTCTCTTTGCGGTACTGACGAACTCTCCGGCTCTACTGACGTACTGCTCTCTCTGTACGGTAATAATTAACTGAAACCCACCCTTCCCGCAAAGAAGCTTATATCCTTTCTAGCCTCTCTCCCTAATTGTCGGTACATGCCACCTTGTTGGGACGAGGGGGCGGTGGTAGGAAACAGAACAATGCATTTCAAAAACGTGCCAGGGTTCCTGAAGGTTGGGGAGGGGGGAGGTGACACCCTTTCCAGTTTGTCAGCTATTTCTTCCGCGGTGCATGCTTTTTGACTTCAGGCAAAATACACCCGACTATCTCATGATATCTCGGAGCTTACAAATTTTACCTGGCTTGCTAGAGGCGTAGGGGGTGGGTGGGTG